>JAVTVY010014307.1:0-61629 GCA_036873755.1 Hanleya hanleyi
CGCTGTATACTCAGTTACTCAGATTTTACTCAGTATATACTGAGTTAATCAATATGCATTCGCATTTACTCAGTTACTCAACAAATACTCATACCCATTTACTCAGTATATATTCAGCTACTCAATATGCATTCACATTTACTCAGTAAATACTCAGTTACTCAATATATACTCAAAATTACCCGCTGTAGAGCTGATTGGTCGATATACTTAGATAATAGAAGAGCTGCCCTCTGATTGGTTGATATTTTTAGACAATAGAAGAGCTGTGCTCTGATTGGTGGCTAAACGATCACACACACACACACATTGATTCAATGTATCGTTTAGACAATGACTCTCTCAATGACTCACTGATTCAATCTTTCATTTGTTCATTCATTCAATCTTGCACGAAATCATTGATTCAAAGAATCAATCAATGAATTAAACAATGATACACCCGTTTAGACAATGTCTGTCTCAATGACTCACTAATTCATTCATTTATTTAATCATTCAGTGAATGCATTCAATGACTCATTCATTCAATCTTTCACAAATCACTGATTCAAAGAATCATTCAATGAATTAGACAATCTCTGTCTCACTGGTTCAAAGATTCATTCAATGAATTATACAATCATACGTCCGTTTATACAATCTCTGTCTCACTGATTCAAAGAATCATTCAATGATTTACACAATCACCCATCTGCATAATGACAGTTTCATTCATTCAATAATCCGCATAATGAGGGAATCATTCAAAATCACTGATTCAATCACAACATCATTTATAAAATGATTGATGCAATCATAAAATCACCGATTCAAAAACCATTCAATGATTTACACACAGACATATATTGTCTGTGTGTAAATCATTACTGCATAGAGCATATATGGAACAGATTGAGACTAATAGAGTATCAAATACACAGAACTTCTGCGAAAAATGATATTTACCTTGGGTGTGGTCATATATGGGAAAATCAAAGTTGTATAGTCTCAAAGTCGTTATTAGGGCATATCAAGAAGGTGCCCTGGGTTAAATATGGTAATAATTGGAAAGAAAAGTTGACTGAAGTTAGTACATTGCGATCATATCGATCGTTTGTCAGAATTTATGGTAGAAAAAGCAGTAATAGATATACCAAACAGAAGTCACAGTGTAACAATGTTCAGGATTTGAATCAGTGCCCACAATTTTCCAATTGAAAGAGAAAGATATTGTCAACTTCCAGTTGAGGATAGAATCTGTGGGGTTCATAATCGTATTGATGACGAGACCCACTTCCTACTGAAGTGCACAAGATTTCATTCGGAGATGACTGTCACTGTTTTATTCAACAAGACCTATATTTCCACTTGACAATTTTAATACTAAGATTGGCGATTTAAAGCTTATTGTAACCTGCCCTGTGTCAACTGCGATAAACGCAGTGGACAAATATAATCGCAAATGTGAAGCTATGAATAAACCAGTGTAATATGTAATCATTTTGCTAATTTCTCGTGCATTTTTATTATCACCTCTGTCGCTGTAACCTACAGACTAGACTGGAGGTCTGTCAGGAGTTTAAGTTAACAGAAATCTGTATAAAGGCTAGTCTAAAAAGCACGTTTTCCCCTCCAAATATTTTAATTATCGATTTTTTATAAGAAGGTTGCCAAGACCGTCTAACACATTAAGATTTCTATTGGGTAAATATGACCTAGAGCACGCTGAAAAGGAGCTCTGGCACGCGTTGATACACAGCAATAAAAATATTACAAAAGGGATTATTTAGCCATTTATTTTCGCTTAGACTGATATTTAAGAAACTGATGAAAAGTGCTGAAAAAGTAAAGTTTGTGTGTCAAAGAAAGCACACTTAAGGCGCGAACTTAGCTGAGCAGAGTACAGACGTGTCTGTGCATGTCGAGAATATAAGGCAATAGAACAGGTGCATTCACAATACTGTGGGCAAATGACTCATACATGTAGCTCTTTGTGGGGAGTCTACATAGATGCAAGTCTGTACATGTTGAGAATACAAGACAAAGGGATAGGTGTACTAATAATAGAACATGGGTTTTTCCCAATGATGTCGGGATTTAAAAATAGAACCGAAGCGATGCTGTATAAATTACATATAAACACTGGGGTTAATTATATATAAAACAATGAGCATTAGATACTCAGGGAATACCACATATGAAATATCAAAACGGGGATTATTAGATAAGTAACAAAGACACTATTTTGGGCATTATTACATATAAGATTGTGTCAGAAGCAAGGTGACATGGGTGAAAATACTGTGATTTTTGATATATATATAATGTGTAGACAAAATATATTCCAGTCAAGAAAACACATGTAAATATCTATGTAATCTATTTGGAGGGCCGCGAAATGTCTAAGGGAAACAGCCCTTAAAAGTCAATAAATCAATCAAACATATGAGATAAAAAGGACTAATACATATGAAGTAACAAGACGGAGATTAATAGTAACAAAAATACTATTTTGGGCATTATTACATATAAGATTGTGTCAGAAGCAAGGTGACGGGGTGAAGATACTGTGATTTTTGATATTTATCATGAAGTTCATGTCTCATTAAGACCTCATTTTGACAACATAATTATACGAAACATGTATAAGGTCGGTGGAGAAGAATAACAGCCGAAGTGTCATTTTTATGAATGGCAAAACACAATTGAATAACGTCAATTAAGATTTCTAGTGCAATGATATCAATGAATATAGCCTGACTCGCCTAGGCGCACTGACCAGACAAACTCTTTGATCCATCGGCTCGAGGTCACAAAAGGACGCGCATGTTATTATCCCTTAGAGTTAAATGATAATGCCAGGTGGCATGTGCGCTCGATCGTGCGTATATGAAAGGAACGCTTGTATTTAATTACCTCTTTGGGGAAGAAACGAAACAGAGATTTGTACATGAAGAAGAGCTTGAAAATCAGTTTATTTACTCTTTTCATGTATTAAGGACAGTGGTTGGGTTTTCTCAATAATGTTAGTGTGTGAGTGTGTACAGCTCTTTGTTTATGGGGAGTCTGTTGTTATGTTTAGACACGTCTGTACTTGTCGAGAATTAAAGACAATAGAAGAGGTGTATTCACAATAGTATGACTCATAGTTATTTGTTTGTGGGGAGTCTACATAGATGCAAGTCTGTACATGTTGAGAACACAAGACAAAGGGGTAGGTGTACTAATAATAAAACATGGGTTTTTCCCAATGATGTCGGGATTTAAAAATAGAACCGAGGCGATGCTGTATATAACTTACATATGAGCACTGGGATTAATTATATATAAAACAATGAGCATTAGATACTCAGGGAATACCACATATGAAATATCAAAACGGGGATTATTAGATAAGTAACAAAGACATTATTTTGAGCATTATTACATATAAGATTGTGTCAGAAGCAAGGTGACTTGGGTGAAAATACTGTGATTTTTGATATATATATAAAGTGTAGACAAAATATAATCCAGTCAAGAAAACACATGTAAATACCTATGAAATATATTTGGAGGGCCACGAAATCCCTAAGGGAAACAGCCCTTAAAAGTCAATAAATCAATCAAACATATGAGATAAAAAGGACTAATACATATGAAGTAACAAGACGGAGATTAATAGTAACAAAGACACTATTTTGAGCATTATTACATATAAGATTGTGTCAGAAGCAAGGTGACTGGGGTGAAAATACTGTGATTTTTTTATATTGATTGTCTCATTAAGACCTCATTTTGACATCATAATTACACGAAACATGAATAAATGAAATACAGCCATCCAGTAAATCAACCGACAACGATGATAAACATACCTTTTAGGGACTAAAGAGATGTTCCGAAAGAGAACTTCCAACTATGCACAATTATTCTATATTTCCAAAATGGCCCTCGATATTTAGTCACTCAGCCACTTGCAAACGGTTACATGGGTCGGTCCCCTTATACAGACTTTATAGTAAACATGATACAGACTGAATTTAACGAGAGGGGGAAAAATGGGTGAGTAGTATAGAAAGAAAGCAATATCATGTACGCATGAATGGATTATACTCGCTCTAAATGAGCTATTATTGATCCGTACGGGGGTAGACTATAGTACTACAATTCAGACAGAATGAGTGGTAGAGAAAGTGAAAAGCGGAAACACTGTGACCTTTGTGGAGAGATCATTAGCTATGGGATGGAACCTGTCCGATAAACAACAGGAATTATAGTATATGTGGGCAGATAAAATTTAGCTATTGATGACAATGTAGAGTATGACTCATGGCTCTTTGTTTATTGTTTATTGTTCTGTGTAGACGCATCTGTACTTATCGAACCAGGCAGTTATAGCTGCTAAATTTAGTTCAGGGGAAAATTTCGTGTATCAAGGTGAGTTCGGCCGATGACCCAGTTAATTAATGATTCAATCAATCACTGAATGCAATAATCCGCATAATGAGGGAATCATTCATTTATTGATTCATTAATCCGCGTAATGAGGGATTCATTCAATCTGCCACAAACTCACTGATGCAATCATTTACGTAATCCTACAATCACTGATGCAATCATTTACACAATCCTACAATCACTGATGCAATCATTTACACAATCCTACAATCACTGATGCAATCACAAAATCATTGAATCAATCATTTACACAATCACACAATCACTGATGCAATCATTTACAAAATCATACAATCATTGATACAATCACTAAATCACTGATGCAATCACATAATCACTAACAATCACTACATACACTTACACATTCACAGACTGAATCATGGGAGTCCATTGTTCTGCTTAGACGCGTCTGTACTTAAAGACAAAGGGACAGGAGTATTAACAATAGTATGATTCACCACGGGGGCACGTTTGTCGAGAACTAGAGACAAAGAAGCAAGCAATAACAAAAGAATACGGGTTTTCGCAATACTGTGGGCAGATAAAATTTTAGCTATGAAGACAATCGATAGCGTGACTCATCGCTCTTCGTCTATGAGGAGACTGCCTAGACAAGTTTGAATTTGTCGAGAACTAAAGACAAAGGAGCAGGGGAATTAACAATAGTATTATGTTGTTTATGGGGAGTCTATTGTGCTGCCTAGGTGCGGGGGGCACGTTTGTCAAGACAAAGGAGCAGGCAATAACAATAGAACAGGGGTTTTCCTAATGATGTCATGATCTAAAAATAGAACTAAGGCGGTGCTGTATAGAACTTACATATGAACACGAGGAGTATTAAATAACAAAACAATGAGCAGAGGTAACAGAGAATACTATGTATCACCGGGCCGCCACGCAGCGCGGGCGTGTTATCCGGACGCGCGCGCGGATTATCCGCGATTGTGTGAGCGGGTGAAAGGTCACATCCAGGTCAAAAGGTCACCCTTCCGACCCTAAGGGTTTTCCCAATGATGTCATGATCTAAAAATAGAACTGAGGTGATACCACATATGAAAATGGGGATTATTACTTCATAAGTAACAAAAAATATTATGCAGAAAATTAGGGATTATTACATCTTAAGTAACAAAAACACTATTTTGGGGATTATTACATAAATACATTGAGTCAGAACCGGCTAAACACCTTCTACCTATATTTATTTTAGGAAAGGACGGCGTTTCACAATTTTCCAATTTCGAATTGTTAAATCCACTTCCCCTTTGCTTTCTCTATTCCTAATTTCCTCTGACAGCTTTTGTCGCCGAGATCTTTCCCTCGGGGTCATGTCCGGTTTGGAGGAAATGCCGGTAGATTCTTTTGTCAAATGAGTTTTCCTCAGAAAGTCAATCTTATTTTTTCCATCGGTGAATGTAAGTCGTAGTGGACGGGGATTTCTTTGTTCACTCCCCTGATTTTCTGGGTCGTTCCTTGCTCCAAGTCGACGGGATCTTTCTTTCACCAGACCCTCTGTATTCAGTGATAGTTCTCTCATGAGGCGTTCTACCTTATCAGTATCATGTGCTACACGTATACTGGTGTCTTCACTTTGGGACTCTTCGATGCCAAACACTATTACGTTGTCTTTCCTGGACTCTCGATCCCTGGATTCCTCACTAATCTCATCGCATTTAGAATCGATGATGTTTTCGAGGTTTGGTAAGACCATATCAACACGTTGTTTAAGATTGCTCAGATGATCGTTGGTAGATTTCATTTGTGTATGCATCTCTGATATTTGGGATTTCATTTCTCTATGCTCCATTTCAATTCGAGAAACAGATTTCAGTACATTGGAGAAAGTAGTGTCACATTTTCTGCAATACCAATGAATATTTAAATCCCGTTTAGTGAGTATTTTATAGCTATCAACACCTACTTGTTCACATTTGATGTGGTGCCAGAAATTACAGATCTCACATTTTAGAGCTTTGTCGGATTTGTTGACCGGTTTGTTACAGGATCCACAGTTATCATTGATTTCAGTTTCTCTATTCCCAGACTGTGGCGGGTCTACACCTCCTACAGCTGATCCATCGTCGGTTGACTTGTTGAAGTCCCTAGTCTGAGAGTGGGCCATTGTTGTCGTTGTTGTTGGAGAGGAAATGGAGACCGAACTTTTAGACCCTCGAGTTATCCTTGTTTCCGTTTCTGTTCCAATCGTATCTACGCTGAATTTCGCTGGTACGAGTCTAAGTCTGTTTGGTCTATTGCACATTATTTGCCCGAAAAATATGGGAAGAGCAGCTCTCTGTTGAAAAAAATTGTTGTTGTCGGAAAACAAACGGACGGGACATTTAAAAATGGCGGTCCGGAAGTTGTATTTCTAAAAGTCTAAAACGTGGCAAAAAACTCTCTCTGATTTGCAGATCATCCGTTCTGCGATCGCTGGAGATCTACCGTAGACGCTATGACTTGTACATATTAGCACTTTGTTAAAAAATGTTAAAAGCCAGGCCCTAAATTATCAAACACAGTAAAAAAAAAAAAATACGGAGCTCGAAGAGAAGACGTCCGTCACCAGTGCACGCATGCGCCTGTCATCAAACCAAGTTCCAAGTAACTTGGTGAGTGTACGTCCGTGACAAAACTAAATTATGGGGTAAATCATGGGACGGCCGTATAAAGGCTAATAGTTACCGCACACCAGTATACTGATGTAATTGTTGTTGTTGTTGTTGTTGTTACTATTGTTTTGGAAATTCAACAACTCAAGCGGGGATGTATTTATGATGAACAGATAAACTTCTTCTTCTGGAGGTTCCCCAATCTCCGTTTTGGAGTTATAACAATTTCTTGTTCACTTGTGTTCACATGAGCCCCCTCCCACCTGTGATGGTTTTGCTGTGTAGGTGGGCGTGGCAGTTTTCCCTACACACAGTCATTCGAGACTACAGCCATTCCTGGGCTAAATGGTTACCTACTGGCTAGTCTGGCGACGATAATCTGTGAAGTACCGTTTCGTGGCTGAAAACGCCAACAGCATGACAGTAGATGGTGTGTGCATGTTCCCTGTTGGAATTTGCCAGGGCAAATGACTTAATTGGGGCGAGTTACATGATCAAGTTATTTATCAGTTAATGCATCACTCAAACAATTATCAGCATGCAGTTTTATCATTTTTGCTGATGGGGCATGTTTTTAGGAATCCTTTTCCCAGATGCTGTAAGAAAATTAAAGTGGAGTCTGCAAATCCAATGGATATATAGCTGAGTGATATTTCAGTTATTTCAGTAGTATACGTAATACATCGTCATACCTAAAATTGAAGTACTGCCCTTGTCGCATTGACATAGTTATTTGGATTTCACTCATCCCAGTTCAGCATAGTTCTAACATTTTGTTTTTTACACCCCCAAGTGCATGTACTTGACTATAATAGGTAATACTCAGCCTATGTGGACTAGAGGGTCGTATTTTCTTCATATATACATTCGATGAGAATGATAAGGTGAAAGTTAGTGTACAAGTGTGAATTGAATCAATGTCACAGTGACAATTTGGAGAGCTGTAATTTGGTAACAGTCTTGGAGTGACTTGAATTGTGATTGATTCGAGTAAGAGTATTTGAGTTTTGTGGTACATTGCGGGCAACTAAAGAAGAGCAGTACTTTTTGTCTCTTCATCCCAGTCTCAGGGTGAGAGTTCATTCTCCTAAAGCAGTTAAGTAAATAGGCTTGATTTGAATCAAAGTATCACAGTATAAGTACAAGGTATAGGAGAGGTATGTTTCTATAACAGTGTTTCCATTCAAAGGTGCTATTTTGCACCATGCACCCGCAGTTTCACTTTGACCCTGCACCCGCAGTTTCACTTTGACCCTATCCCCATGCAGGTTTGATGGTTTAATTTAATTTTTGACGTTGGAGGAAATTATGAGATACTGAATATTGAGTTTGAAGGAAACTTGTAAAATTGGCCTGTTTACCATGGTTAGTTCATCCTCGCCAAGCTAGGGTATTTCTATCCTAAATACCAGTGGTACACATGGTAATGAATCCTGTTCATAGAAATCGATACTGTAAATTTCAGCCAATCAGCAAAGGAACATCCTGTGTATATTGACCAATCTGATCACTTGTTTCACATAACCATTTTGTTACAACAGATTCATTTATATTAAAAGTTGATGAAACGTCACGGCGGTCTGCTATGTAAGATGGTCAAGGTTTTGGCTCAAAAAACCTTGATGTTGTGAAGATGTGATTAGGTTAGTTAGGATTCTTTGTCAATGTACAAAGCATATGCAGCTTGTAGAAGATATGATGAGATAAGAAATGGAGTACTAAAATGTTTGTCAACTCATGCCAACAAAGTTAAAGTTAGTTTTTCCTCTGATGGAATGAGACAGAGCCTGTTAATTCATGCCAGTCTGTGTTGAACTGCTTGTGGTAATGACTTGTAGGTATTTGTATTTGCACTCTGAGTAGGATGGGCAGAGGACGGTCATGTCGGTAAGAATGATGTCAGGATTCTCATTCTGCTGAATTGTTTGTACAAGTGTTTGTGGCCCTCATGCATTCTGCTTGACAGATTACAGTAAGAAGGCTACTTTTGTGGTTTTTGTACAATAAGACTGCACTGCACTGTATATATCGTATACAGAGGATGAGAAATATCCGGTAACATGCGTTAAGGAGGTACACGCAATCCAGATTGTTTCATCCTCGGAAACCAGGGACATCAAATATTATTTATTGAACATTTCAGTATGTAGTCAGTTAACTCACGAACATTTACTTAAAAAAAAAAAAAAAAAAAAAGTTGTGTTCCATGCCATGATGATCTCACGGTGAAAATTATTCTTGTCGAATTCATAGATTTTAAGATTGTAGGAGATGCTTTTTATCGAGCGACTACTTTGGAAGATATTTTTAGTCGGGTGAGGGAGGATTGCATCTTGGGTTATTTGAGAGAAATCGGGCCGTTACATAAGTTTCAATGGATGTATGTTTTAATGCGTTGGATTATTAAGTTAGTGACTTGAGTACTTAGAATTTTGTTGATCGTCGCTATAAAGCTGAAATATTGCTGAACGCGACATTAAACCTTATTTCTCTCTCGCTCTCTCTCCCTGTAGTCAGTTAAACTGGAGATATGAGGAACTATTCCAATAATATCTGGAATAGCCTGACCTACTGGCTTTGACTTTTGAGAGCAACATTTCTGCAGCTACATATGTAGTACACATAGGTAATGGTGGCCAGTATGCCAGTTGATTTATCTCCAATCACCTAATGACATGCTGTCTGTCTGATTGGGCCTCTGACCATTTACCAAACACTTGAGTATGGTTGGGTTTCATGCCATTCATCAACCAGTGAGAGCACTCAGAAAGTGCACCATATCATGCAATGTTCCAGAATTAGTCAATCTTGTATTCAGTAGACCAATTCCCCACAGTAAAACACACGGTCCAGGAGTATATATACATGTAGGACAGAATTGAATTGCCGGTGGTGAAAAAGTGTAGTCCATTTGTGGACATGGTCACGTCAATATGAGTATAGGGTGATTTTGTGCCAGTGGGATACAGTGCACCTATTCGCTATATTTCAAGTGTTATTGTTTGGCTGGAAGTGTCACAGGATATAGCTCTGGCCTTGGGCCCCACGCTGAAATAGGCCTGTTATCGAACATTTGACGGTGGTCGGGTTTCACGCCAATTACCAACCAATAAGAGCACCCGTAAGTAAGCATGACATAGCATACTTTTGGCATTGCCAGTGGCAGTTTCGGTAAGAAACGTGCTTCGAAGTCTGTTCAAGTGTGCATTCATATCAACATGAATACGTGTTAGCCATATATAGTGGTCACGGCATTTGGAATAAAAATTCACCTTTTAGGTGTAAGTAGGATGCGCAATTCCTTAGTATTTGCAATTCTCAGAGCGAATGATTTCAAGCATTTGTAAGCTAAATAAATTAATAGGCAGGTAGAATTATTGGTGGGTGAATGTGTTTAGACACATTCTAGTGGCCGAATTCTGGCGGGCAGATAGGGGTTTCAGTTAGGAAAGTTTGTATATGAGATAGAATTCATTCGGTGGGTGCCACCTCGACGAATTCCCGCGGGGCACCCGGTTATGTGGCTGTCCAATCGATGTGTTTCCCGAGGGACGTGCAGTCTACGTGATGTGTGATCTTCACTCGATGTGTTTCCCGAGTGGGTGGGTGCCACCTTGACGAATTCCCGCGGGGCATCCGGTTATGTTGCTGTCCATTCGATGTGTTTCCCGAGGGACGTGTTGTCTACCCAGTGTGAGTGTGGGTAGCGGTAAGTGTGTGCTGATCACTCTATGTTGTCACCCCTCCTAGGGTTTAGGAGCGTGGGTGCTACGGTATCTAATGAGACAAAATATGTATCATACTGGGGGGTTGCTGATGTGTCATTACATAGCAGACGGTTAGCACTAAAAGTATATATCAGCCCGCTGGGATTTGGTACACTATACCATGTAAGTTAGCCAATAAAGCCGTGGCCGGCTTCATCCAAACCTCTAAATATGCTTTGGTGTGAGT
The DNA here is from genome assembly GCA_036873755.1 of Hanleya hanleyi. Lineage (NCBI taxonomy): Eukaryota > Metazoa > Mollusca > Polyplacophora > Lepidopleurida > Hanleyidae > Hanleya > Hanleya hanleyi. The sequence goes on from JAVTVY010014307.1 coordinate 10,986, forward strand.
TTGTTTAATTAAGGTCAATATCACTAGAATAATACTGTTTATCCTTTAAAGATAAACCACTTTATTCTCTATTGCCTGCCCAGTTGGAGTTGTGAGATTTACTGGTAAGAGTAGCCTCCCTTGGTGTGATAGACTGCGCAGTTGTCATGTTGTCGCCACATGATTGAATTGCATAGGCAATTGTTCCTGTTGGGGGGTCCTTGAATTCATCGGCCTCTCGCGTCGGGGTTTTGTGGAACACACACACGATTAATTTCGTCTTCACATTTCCCTCCCGCCCACCCTTGACTCAGAAAATTAATTAGCTTCAAAGTTTTGGCTGAGAGTATTGTCTATTGCAGTTAAAATGCACGCATAATGTGAGCCCAGCTGTCGTGGGTATCCTATATTGTGCAGAACAACAGCTGTGATGAAATATTCTGGTTTATGTATCTATCATATTTGTAGAATCGGTGTATGTCCTGGCTCAAGAGAATAGATGCTGCTGTTTTTCTCTTCTCTTATATTTTGTAGGTACGAAGAGCAAGTGCTGGAACTAGGAAGGAATCTCCTGAGTTAAAGATTTCGTTGAAACAGTTTGCAGTTGCCAAATTTATTGTACGCTTTCGCGATTGACATGGTTCAACGAATACATTTGTAACACAGTTATGTGTGCACCAATGTCACGGCTTTCTCATCGGTTTCGTCATGTATGTTTTACTGTACGCGACCGAATTCTGGCGGGCAGATAGGGGTTTCAGTTAGGAAAGTTTGTATATGAGATAAAACTCATTCGGTGGGTGCCACCTCGACGAATTCCCGCGGGGCACCCGGTTATGTGGCTGTCCAATCGATGTGTTTCCCGAGGGACGTGCAGTCTACGTGATGTGTGATCTTCACTCGATGTGTTTCCCGAGTGGGTGGGTGCCACCTTGACGAATTCCCGCAGGGCATCCGGTTATGTGGCTGTCCATTCGATGTGTTTCCCGAGGGACGTGTTGTCTACCCAGTGTGGGTGTGGGTAGCGGTAAGTGTGTGCTGATCACTCTATGTTGTCACCCCTCCTAGGGTTTAGGAGCGTGGGTGCTACGGTATCTAATGAGACAAAATATGTATCATACTGGGGGGTTGCTGATGTGTCATTACATAGCAGACGGTCAGCACTAAAAGTATATATCAGCCCGCTGGAATTTGGTACACTATACCATGTAAGTTAGCCAATAAAGCCGTGGCCGTCTTCATCCAAACCTCTAAATATGCTTTGGTGTGAGTTTGTTTAATTAAGGGCAATATCACTAGAATAATCCATGTTCGTAGATAAATAGCTGAATACATGTCTAAGTGAATTATTAGTTGGAATGTTTATTTAATATATTGCCGTGTTACTTGAGGAATGAACTATTCTATGCCATACACGTTGAGTCGATCTACACCAATTCTACAAACTGTACCATAGGATGAACTCATCCAAGTGATCCATCATACAACGAATTGATCTGTCATTCGACCACAACATCAGACCACACCAACTATATGCCCGTGGCAATAATTCTTTTAAAACAACAATATTTGTTTATTTTAATAAGAATGTACACAAATATCTGACGTTGTGTCAAGGCGCGCTTCTCGAAAAAAACTGTTCCGTTAATTGTGTTCATCAAACTTGTCCACGTACAGCTACAGGTACACAAAGCTTGTTGATATGTCACCTACATGCAGTACCGATGTTGTTGGCGCTGGCGGTTTATTTCGAGATTAAAAGTTTGCTGTGTTCGAAGAACGGGAACAAATACAGGCAAAAACATGGAAGAATGTTTTTGTTCCAATACAACAAAATTTTCACTATGTGCGTTGAGCTTAATTATATCAATGTATTCATGTATATATTGATTTTGTATTGTAAAATAGGGGCAAAATTTCATGAATTTTATTTTACATCAATATATGCAAAAAAATGTGGTATTTAAAATGTTGAGCATTTATTGTGAACAGACTCGCTGGTCTCCAAGACCTTGTTGAGATGTTTCATGGATTCATTTCAAAATTTAAGTGTTCAAAGGGATCGAATATACGATGTCCAGGTGAGGTGTGGATAATGGCTGAATGGGAATAGTGGCCCAGCCACATTGCTGAAATTCATATAGAACAGGACACCGATGTTGTTCATCTACGGTTGTGCAAATCTGGATAATTGGCAAAATTAAAAACAAATTGGGAGTATGTTGATAAGGATTTACAGTCCCAAACAGAGAAATATGTGTAAATTTCAACAAGCAGACAGAGTATAATCAAAGTGTGGGATACACGGATATGGATAATCAATTAAGGCCGCATTTTTTATATTAATTTGAGACACGGCATTTTGTTAAATTTTTATTTTCTGCAAATTATATAACGTTGCGTTGTGCAATAATGCTATGTTTATATTTGCACGTTGTTTAGGGAATAATTACGACCAGTGCACCTATATATAACATGAATTCCTCGTTTCCCTCGTTTGACTTCTAACTCCGGAAATCGAAATAATAATATTGACAACATTTAAAGGAATTTATAATGCTTCTAAATGAAAATACCTTAAATATATTTACAGCACAGTCCCTCCTTAACAGTTGCATATATTTGCATTATTTACCAAACTGAATGCAAATGTACAGATCTGCCATATATTGGCTGAACATATAACAAGGAATAGCATACCCGTAAAACCATCAGTGAATGGGTCAGACTAATTATTTGTTGTCGGCGAAATAAGCATATATTTACCAGACGGCGAAATAACTTAGAATATTTCATTTGGCTTTCTTTACATTCTGGATGAAATCAGATGGAATGTTAATATTTGCCATGTATCGTAATTACCTGTTTATGATGTCAAATCTTAATGTTTATCATATAGAAGAATTGCCTTCTTATGACGTTTAAAATCATAATGAACAAGTATGAGACGTACCTCTTGGATGAAGCCGTTTGATGGAACTTCGACATTGCATTTAAGTGATAGGTTGAATTTAGTTGAATACAAATGCTTTGTCATACATTTGATTAAGATTTAAGGCAGTCTTCCATAAATGGCTATTTTACATTTCATGCTGTGTGGAATGTAAGTCGATATTAAAATCTTCTGCTCTGTGACCGTGCTATTTTGGGTATATGAAATATAGGATGGCATATTTATAACAGTTATCCCGTAAATATATTTGTCATCGTAGCCTCTCCAAGCTGCACTGTACGAGCCATACGCTAGGAAATGCCATGGATTTTACACTGATTGAATATGAGTCAGACGATAAACTTCAAACGTTAATACCCTGTCTGCCACGCCCACTGTGCTCACCAGGCTCTCTTCGGGCTATGTGCCCCTAGTGATGTCGACAAAGCAAGCGCCATATAGAATTCGCGGTAAAGTCCGCGATATGAAAAAAAAAACTTGTGATATTTTGTCTCCTTGTAAGAGAATAGCTGCTTTGCATTACTACTCATTACCAGTTACCCACGAAGGATATTCACATGTATGTTATGATCTATTATCGTGTCGTATTTTTTGCTAAAAGTGATTGTGTTTGTACATGGTCGTTGCTCCTCACTTAAACCGGGTTACTGATAGTTCCTCAGTATATATGTGCATGACTGCAATATTGGCAGAGAAATGTTAAAATTAACTATTTTAAAGAATTATGAATGTGTTGGTTCGCCTGTTGTTTCGGGATGAATTTTGTACTTCGTTCTGCTTCGTTCCAAATCTAACTACTAAAAAAGTTGAAATCAAATGACCTGGTACGTTAAGGTGGACAAACCGCCCCAGGTGAGATACGATTGTAAATGAAAAATGAAACTTAAAATATGGAATGCTCCTCTCGATTAGCATAAACTATGACATTTTTTGCAACTCGCTTTGAAATATTGAGAGCATGAGTGTCATGGTTTTTTAACAAGAGCTGTCCAAAGTGGTAGGTTTGTGTGAAATTGACAGTTTTGGGTTGAAAAAGTATGCTTTGGCTACCTGTAAATATATGAAGATAAACTATAACCACAAGAATATTCACACATAACAGTCCTCTTTTGAATCCTTAGTTGTTCAACAAAGCACGTTTTGGTTATCGTTTATCTTCATATAAAAAATGAAACTTTATGGAATATTGTTTATGGTCATTTGGTGTTCAATTTCAAATACGATAATATGACAGTATTTTCGTTATTTTGGGATAACACTATCTTAGAATCGCACAAATTCTAGTGCTGAAAATTTGGTCGAGTCCCGTGCGGGATTCGAACAAGCGACCCCAGAATCAGGCACCTAATTGCCAGCACTGTATGTCGGCGATCTAAACCACTCGGCCAACGGGCCTCCCACAAGAATAGGAGGTAGCAGACCGGTAGTCTTGAAAGCGAACATACAGTACCCCTCTGATGATCGTAATGACACACTCCCAAGGCTGATTAGATATATATATATATATATATTTTTAATTATCATTCAGAAAGTGATCGTATAACAGTATTTTCGTTATTTTGGGATAAAACTATCTTAGAATCGCACAAATTCTAGTGCTGAAAATTAATTCAGCAATGCTATATGTACGAGTATGAGCTGGCCGAATGGATAGAGTCGCGAGAAGAGTTATCGTTTTGATTGATGATCTGCTGGTTCGAATCCCAAAATATTCGTCCAAAATGTTTTAATAGTTTCATGCATTTTTCTATTTTTCACCATGATTACAATATATATGTGAATATTTGTTAGTAGAAAGAATGAGTGGAAATGGTCTATATCGCAAGATATAATATTCAGCAAATGTTGCAAAGTTTTCTCTTCCCATGCTACTAGCTTTGCCCGCGTGATTAGAGAATTGCACACAACAATATCTGATAACAAAAGTGGTATCGGGGAACTAAATCTGTGCGTTGAATTCGTACATAAATATATAAAAATATATATGTCCATGATGAAGAATATTTACTACCCCTTGGGATGTATGCGATATCAACAACGATCTTGCCATTATCATTCCTTCTTGCCACGCAAGGAGATGAAATCAAGGCCAAATGAGAAAATTATCTGTTGACCAATCATAATGGGTAAATAGACAAATGCAGTTTACGGCCATAGCGCATCTATTTTAATCCTTACCGACAACAGTTCTACCTCCAGTAAAGACGTGGCGCATGTGCAACTGCTGATCAGCGTAAACCAAGAAGGACCTTTAGATCTAATGAAACTGGTCGTGTAACAGTTACTATATGAGCACGATGAACTAAGAGCATTTACATACGGAACTTTAAACATTGCTGATTACCCTTGTTCACCACATTGTGCGTGGTTGTCCGTCGAACGCCATATAGGATGCTCGTCACCTACCGCACATGAGGGTATATTTACAGTATGTTGCACACGCCAAAACAAAAATGACCCTACGAGAGTTGTCGTCGGTTCTCTTAATGAAATGAGACTTGCGGACACTCAGTTCAGCGAGTGGAGAGTAAACTCTATTCATTTCATTTCCGTATTCATCTTTTTATTCATTCAATTAACGGCATTAACGTAACAGGGATGGCACGAAGATATATAACAGCATCAATTTAATACGAGAGAAAAGAGTGGAAAACCACGAGTAAAATATGCTTGGCCTTGCAAACCGCGCTCTCGGCGGTCAACCCGAATCCATTCAATTCCACTTGAGTCACGTGATCCGCTGTGAATGAACTGCTCGCCGGGGCCGTTTGTCCGTCTTATCGTACGAGATCCTTTGAATCTTTGACGTTTTCTTAAAAATATACTATTATATCAGTGCAGGGTTTGCTTTTGTAGTATCAACAAGTGAGAAATGACTACATTGTAGTCAAAACCTGCGGCAGTGGCAATAATACAGTGAAAGATATATCAGCGGACGTAGTGGTAATTGTAGAAAAAAGCGCCATCTGCCAGTGTTTTTATGCCAAGGGAAGTAATTTTCAACTTGTAACCCACAATTGTAGGGATTGCGTAATAGTTCTGATACCATATATATATATTCACTTTCCCCATTCAAAATCCGACGATTTTGATTCGGCCGTGCCGTCTGTACTGAATTGACAGACGAACTCACCATGATCGCTTTGGCAATGTTTTGGTACAAGTATCATTTATGCCAAGTTTCAAAATATTCGGTTCAGTCGTTACTTTTTGCAAATCAAAAAGGCTTTCAAATATTTGGAAATCCAAACAAATTTCGAGGATTTAGTCATAGCACGAAAATCTGCGCTCTTCAGTCTCCCTTCTCGCTTAATTTGCCGATCAAAATGGAAAATTTATATTTCCTTCAAAGTTATTTTTCAATAAATTTAGTATCAGGTCTATCACTTCGATCTGTGAAACTACGGAATGGGATTTAAGGCTTTATCGAACTGTCCAAGAGGCATAATGACACTTTTCACTATTCAAATTGAGGCCTGTTACAGTCTTGATATTCGATTAAAATAATTAATTAGGTTTCTGCATTTACGTTCGTTATCATCTGCGAACTAAATTGCTTGCCTACCTAGCCACATATATGCAACTCAGTGTATGTAGCCACCACTGAGTTGCACATCCTTACTTGGACAAACATCAGTAGCGTCGTTTTCTTCGTGGCCAAACATGACAAAATGTACAATTGACTATGACATTTAACGGGTTGTAAACATGTCAAATATACTTCTCTCCCCCAACACAAAGTATCTGGCTCATTCCTGCAGCGCAAGTGCACGTAAATAGCACCAACTCATGTCACTATCTTCCTATCACGCTCAAATTTTGAAAATGGCCTAAGTGCAAGGAACACTCCAGTGCGCATGCACCGCTAATAACACGAACACTTTACGATATGTCGTAAAGAAGAAAGCGTCATCAGCTAGTGGACGGGGCCTAACGCACGTGGTCAAGTTCCATCTCGGTTACCCCAGCAGCTGATGACGCTTTCTTCTTTACGACATATCGTAAAGTGTTCGTGTTATTAGCGGTGCATGCGCACTGCAGTGTTCCTTGCACTTAGGCCATTTTCAAAATTTGAGCGTGATAGGAAGATAGTGACATGAGTTGGTGCTATTTACGTGCACTTGGGCTGCAGGAATGAGCCAGATACTTTGTGTCGGGGGAGAGAAGTATATTTGACATGTTTACAACCCGTTAAATGCCATAGTCAATTGTACATTTTGTCATGTTTGGCCACGAAGAAAACGACGCTACTGATGTTTGTCCAAGTAAGGATGTGCAACTCAGTGGTGGCTACATACACTGAGTTGCATATATGTGGTTAATGCCTACCCTACTTCGTAGGTCCTTTTGACGTTATTCACACTATTCTCATATATAATAATTAACGAAGCAATAATTCATTTCACCGAATATTTGCAAATGAATTCAAACGCGCTTGAAGACAGTGTTGTCATGTGAGATCGGAGGTTGAAAAGAAAAGTGTGGCAGAGATCACACTCTCTTAGCGCATGCGCATTTCAAAAAGTCACAAGAAGAAGAACAACAAGAACAACAACAACGCGAGCCTCCCGTAGACCTGCGTGCTGTAGATAAAAATGTGTTTAGGTTCGTGAATCGTAATTTAAATTCTGATTAATGCTGGAGCCTCTATCCAAAAATATAGCCGGCGAGGTGAAAAAAGCCCGATAGAAAGCGGCTTCACGGCGTTCTCCGCCCAATCATCATTCAATAAGACGTCTTTTTGGCCATAATTAGTATACAATATCGTAAGTCCTGTTTTCAACCTTAGCACGCTTAAATTGACAGCTATCACGGAATTGTGGGTAATCGCCATGAAAGCTACTCTGGCGGATTTAGAAAGCGTACGTGTATGTATCACAATTTTGCTTAATTACGGTGCAGTGCTTTTTTGTCACCATACAAACTATACATTTTCTGAAAGAAATTTAGATAAATAAATATCTTTAAATAGGTTGGCGTTAAATGTTTGTTTTCTTTGAGGTCAACCCAAGTGACCTGACAAAGTTTTATGATCTTTCAACCTATCTTCGATCTTTTCACATGGATCGTACATCTCAGATAAACAAACAACCAGAGACGATTACTAGAATCATGATGAACTCAAGGTCAAATGAACTAATATAAGTATCTCAAATAAATTAATAGAGAGGGTCAAGTACATGTATCATAAGCTGTTCGAAACAAAAGTATGCGCATGGATGATAGATTCCCTTGAGCACTCCATCGTGATACGATGGGCACTGGTCATGCCGTGTAACCTGTCTCCTCTCTACACATGGTAACCTGGGCTATATAGACACTGACAACCTCCCCTATATTGTCGTTGGCTACTCTACTCTCTATTCCGCCGGCTCATATACTTTTGCCTGTTTCGTCCACATGTTATTCCGATCCCACGTCAATATCGGACTCAATTGCTACAGCATCATGAATACAGCAAGTAAGCTTAGAATAACTCCAATTTTCCTATCCCATATCATAAAGATTTCTTTCCTCAACATAAACCAATGCATTTTATGAATCTAAAAACATACTGATCATGCCAATCATGCCTCGGTTCCTCAACATCTTCATACAGCTATCACGGAATTGTGGGTACTTATTATTATTATTATTTTTTTTTTTTTATTTGTTATCATTATTATAATTTTTATTTTTTTTTATTTTTTTTTTTTTTTATTTTTTTTATGAACATATTTCAATCAGTTTGGTGTGTTTCAGTTGTTTTTAAGTGTCCAAATCTTCAAAATTCTTATTTTCTTATATTTTAAATGTGCGTTTGACAATTTTAGAGACTGTTTCCATCCGAAGGTATTTAAATGTTCCAATATTCAGTAGTAATTTTTATATTTGTATGTTTGCTTATTTATTTTATTTTATTTTATTTTTTTTTATTTATGTGTGGTAGACATAGTCGTTATATCGTTTAATCATTTAATCAGTGTTTTGAGGGTTTTAGTTGTTACTACATGTCCATTGTCCGTATAATCTTTTAATTAGTGTTTTGTTCTCTTTAGTTGTTATTAATCCATAGTCGGTGATAATAGCTCCACGGTGAGCTAATGTTGTAGTTATAAAAAATCGACTCTAAATAAAGTACTTATCTTACTTATCTTATCTTACAACTGCCTTCTGTTCATCCCTTTACCTTTGTTACGTAGACAACTGCAACCGCTCCTATATTGTCTAATTTGTCCAAGAATAAATCTACTCACTATTCCCTCAGAAGCGGACTCGTCTCTTGTTTCTCCTGGCTTGAACGTATATGTATGTAAGTCGTTGAACTGGCATATATACGTATAAAATAATTGATTTTATATCAAGGCGAGCCTCAGGTCCTAAAGACCATATCAGGGCGAGCTCCGCACGGGCAAGCCCTGATATGGTCTAGGACCTGATATGAGCCTTGATATGAATTCAACAACCTATTATTATGTTTATCACCTGTGTACTGTGATAAGAGTACCCTTATGCTATGTTTTCAAGAAAAAAAATATCGATGTTTTTAATTAAAATTAATTACCGGTATGTTTGTTTGGAATATTTAGGTTTAAATTTAGTTATGTCAAATATTAATTTGGTACATGTGAAAATGTGCAAAACTTTTTTCTAGTTCAATCGAATTTTCAAGCAAATTAATTTGAGAAAATAACCAAGAAATAACAGTTGGAGAAGAAAGACCCTCACACTTCAGTTATCTGGATTTTCCCCTGTAGCTGTGTTTAAATTCAAATTGCGACTATACAGGAGAGTATACTTCCCTGGAACATTGGAGATTAGGCCCTCGGCCAGACGTACATACACTGCAAAAGCGAATGTTAATAATTTAACACCATTATTAACGCTTTTGGATGACACTTTATTAACACGTTAATGCGTTAATCCAGATACGGTAGTGTTAAAAATATTAATACTCGCGTTAATAATTTAACATGTTAATATGTTAAAGGATAAACACTTTAACACGTTAATATGCGGATTACAAGCGTCTAGTCCGTCATTCATAATTCAGCCGTCGTCCATTAGAGAATATCCGCGTCCATAATCCAAAGACCTATTCCATATTCCATATAACAGTATAAGCACCAAATTCAAAAAGACAATCATAGTATACATAAACGTAGGCTTGTTTCCTGCAAGAGAGAAGCTGTCAACAGTTTTCAATGATGCCGGCAAGACATCATGATGTTCCAAAAATATCAAATCCGTATCGCTGATCAGTATTCTTAATCCATAATATTCGTTGTAATGTCGTCATCTAAAGAATGATGTATCTCGGTCAGGCTTTGATTGTGACTGTTCATATGAGTGCCATGAGGATCTTGAAGTACATGGGTTCATACGGTCCCTAGCCCCGGGTTAAGCGGAATTAGACACAAGTCACGAAACGTAACGCCATAGATCTTGCACGCTACGCTCGTATTTTGCTATCAGCATGCGATATGTATCGCCAAATTTGAGAAACTTTGAGTGGAGGCGCTTGGTGGTGTGGCCCTGTTTTATAAGTTTCTGCAACAATGTTTTGTGACGTTGATTAAAATCGTCACATTTAACACAGGTTCTAGCAAATGCTACTAGGCGTGATATGTATACGCCATATGCAGGTCCCACTGGAATATTACTGTCCAGAAAGGGATAGTTTACGATGTCGAAATTGTAATCATCTCTTTTGTCATGCAGTCGACGAGAGAGAAGGCCCGCTTCATTTTTATAGAGATATAGGTCTAAATATGATGTGCCCGATGACACTTTATTAACACACGAACATGTTAATACAACCGAATATGTTAAACTGCCAACACATTAACATGTTAACTCATTTCCATGTTAGACTGCGAAAATTGTATTTTTGGTACCAGATGCATTTCATTGACACATTATCAGAGATCTATTATGGTGCAAGTCAATATATTCTCCACAGAAAATGTGACATTTTCCTATTAATAACCTCCGGTGTAACATGATAATGTAGAACTGCAGTCAAGCATACCTGTATGAGCATATATTTCATCTCCTTAATTGTTTTTAACATGAGTTGCACTAGCCGAAACCCTTCGGGTTTAGACACTAGGTTATTCCAATTGTAAATACTATTAGAGGCATCAGTATTGGTTGTTTTGTGCAATTACATGTCTGCTGGAAGTTAATGTTCATCTAGTGATATTAGATAGCATGTATGTAGGGGTGTATAGCTCACCCAGGCTAATCATGCTAATAGACAAATCTCTTCTAGGTAATGCAGCATACATGTACACCAGACCTGTATGTATATCCATGTGTTGCAACAGTCCATGGTACAATAGTTCTCCAGTATCTCTCAGCTTTTGAAGAGGGAATCTAAGATTGTTCACAGATCTGTCACCAGAGTCATAACAATCAGTTAACAATCAGAATACAATTAACCAGTTCGAATAAAAGAATACCAAATTTTAAACAGTTCAACAGACAGCCATCGTCGCCACAATTTCTGAATAGAGGTTATTCAGTTTGGTTTGTCACTTCTGCGTGTTAAGGAATCCGAGAATTGAGCCCAATTGGTGCATTTTACTCCGGTGAAGGGGTCCTTCAGGACCCAATGCTCCAGAATCCCAAGATACTGGGAATAAACAGCTGGGTATTCCAGGTCACATACGTGGTACACTGCCAGTAATAAAACTATGCCCTCTAATACCGAAAGAGCCTGTCCAAATATACGGACATCACATCAACAAAAACACAGTGGGTGTGGGTGTCCACTTTATCAACAGTCTCAAGACCCTGCAGAAAAAATAAACAACAGTTATTGTACCTCATATTAAATTCAAAACGATATTCCCTTGAGTATTTTGTGCACTGTAAAAGTGCCAACACTTTCTACAATGTTGTTTCTAAACCGAAGACATTTTCTGTGTTTATTTTGAGCCGATTCTATCATGTTTACCATGGCATGGCCTTTTGATTACAGTAAATAGATAAGTGCAGAAATATTTCTACAATATATTTATGGCAATTTCGTATGATTTTATTCCGAAATGACAGTAATCCCGTTATACTGAATCGCGCATTAATTCGAGCTGTGTTATAATACGAAAAGCAAAATATCCGATTTATAGCTTTGGAAGGAGTTTGTAATGCATTTTGAGTGTAATACTGCAGTTTATTCTGCACAGAAAGCTGGTGTGATAAAATACCGATTTTCAAAGATGCTAACGCTCCAGTATACAGTTGATGTTACGTCTCTCAGGCCTAACGACCTTCGACCAAAGATAGTAGAGAGACATTTTACATCTAAAGCGAGGCAGGTGTAAGAGGGCTCATTTTTGATAGGCTTGTGATTCACAACAAGATACATAACAGGCCTCTCCAGGAGTAAAAGGAAGGCGAGTGATTAAAAACATAAGTTCAGGCGAGTTAATGGCGAGTGTTTTGCTATAACTCCTCTGTAAGAATCATACATTGAAGTTTTGAGGGGAGCAATCTATCACTCTGCATTGGGACATTTAATGCGAGCGCGAGTGATCATTCGCCTCTCATGGAGAGCCCTGTATAAGTTTTATCAGTTTGGTGACTGCATTTGATTCAGTTTTCCAGATAAAATTGAAAATAAAGCTACAGAAAGGGAATAAACTCCATAAATAGTTCCAACGGAGACTAATTTCTGATAGGCCTCTGGTGCACGACAAAATACACAAGTTTTCTAAGTTTGGTGACTGCATTTGATTCAGTTTTCCAGATAAATTGAAAATAATAAGACAAAAAGGGACATAACTCTGTAAAGTATCAACTGACACTACTCGTTTTCAATAGCGGATTTCCGAGTTGTGGCGTTACCTCATATGCCACAATAGTAACGTCCCTTTGCATGGCAGCACCGTTGCGACTGCAAAAGGTGGAGCAAATTCTATGAAATAACACAGGCAGACATACCATTTATGTAAAACAAATTGTGCTAGATTTCATTTACTCTAGGTATCAATTAAAAAAGTAGTGCAACATATTGCAAGAACATTCTTGATTAGGCAATAACAATCTGCAAATTATAAATATTCCCATGTATAAAAATCTGCCCCACCATTTGCTGAAAGAGAGATCAACGTCAAAGGAATGTTACTATTGTTGACGCGACGTCCCAGACGAAACAACTCAAAATAAGGTTACGACAAGATACATACCTTCATTGAGTTCATTCACGTAGGTGAATCGGTTTCGTAGATATTGCGTTTACGGATGTATGGACGAATGTACCTGATGACTTTTACCGATACAAGAGAGCCACCTTAATCACCAAAGTTCGGAATGTTCTTCAAAGTAGAGATATACATGTATTAAAATCACAAAAATGTATGTAAACTTCAATGAGATCAGCTCAGATTGACACCCAGATGTCGCTGTCAAATGTCTGGCTACTTGTGCACGGGATCAGAAGTACCTTCACATGCAGAGCATCGCGGGAACCTATCGAAAAGTGCTGAGATAGTACCCCCACTTTTGAACATCTTCCGACACCCCTAATACGATGAGTTGTATAAACACAAATTCTTGAAGCAACAGAACTGCATTAACTGCATTCATCAGTTTCACACTTACTTTCACGACTTTGACACAGCTGGCCGATATTCCTTTGCCCTCACACTGTCGCACAGCGTTCTCCATATAGTTGATAAGCTGCAAGTTCCTTACAGGTTCCGTCATATCTTCATCCTGGAAGTAAGTAGTGAAATATCAGCTTAAATATCAAAACACAAATGACAAATGGGAATGATATAATTTTCAGCCTACATGTAGCTAACCATTGTATAGAGAATCTCAATTACTTTTTGTACCCTGGAGGACAAGCTTTTCTGTACAGGGACCTTATGTTGATACTGAGTAAGCATGGATAGAATCATGCATGCACAGATACAAAGTAACACTCTGTTTTGTAGACATATATATCTGATATATGTGTTTCGTGTACTTGCAATAGCCAAGGTGGAATTTCACAGGCAATGGTCAGTTGTACATACCACAGGTGCCTCTTTTTTCTCAGCAACATGCTTCATGATCCACTCCATTCTGTTTCTCAGGTCATCAGGATTGGTTTCTGTCATGCTATAGAATTCGCGTAGAACCTGTAGAAATAAAAACATACACATTTGTTTTGAAGGTTGACATAATAATATGTAGCTTGCACAATATAACAGCAGACAATAGGTTGTCTTAAGATTACTTAAGATTACTTCTAAAGCAATGCGAGAGTCTCCCCTGAATAAATTTGCTTTCACCATCAATCTGTATTTTGATGTGCAGTAACTCAACCACTACGATGTATTTTGTTTAGAAAAAAGTATTCTATCTTTCTCGTCGGTCAACATGATCATCAGAGAATCGACTGCAGATAAAAATAATATCTGCCCCAAATTTTGTTACCAGGCGCATTTTCACAGGGTCTTTGCAGGCCACCATTTCAAGCCCTGAATATGTCAACTATGTTACTTTCCCTGGTTTGTAATGTAATGCAAACAGAGGGAAAATGAAGATGATCGGATTGTCATGCAGATTGTTTAAGATTCATCCAGCATTTCTGATAGAGAAATGAAGCACACGGTCGCAAATAATTGTTATCTAAATATCCACAATTCAGGACCGATAAACATGCATCGGAACGCGAGCAAGGTCATAGACAGAATACCACTGTCAACTATTGGAGATATTCTCTCAATGTGAATCAATTTTCTTGAAACTTTGGGAGAAAATTGGGTTTGCTATCAGGCCACTGTTAGTTGATTGTTCGTTTCTCATGACCCTCTCGCATCTAAATTTGAGGGGCAAATAATTAAAATTCATGCGGGATTTAAGATTTTTACGTGCAAAAAAAAAAAAAATTCTTCATATTTACATGCATTTGGTTTTCAGGATCCATAATTAATAATTATCGCAATCAGCATGTCTATTTTCACAAGCAAGGTCATGAAAAACAAACAATCAACCAACTGCAGCCTCAGTGTATCACAATACTGTACAAATTGTCCTTGCTGTATAGCCTCAATGTAGGGAGAGAAATATAAAAAAATATCGGCGAAAAACAGAAATACACTGCGAATGTAGAACAAACAACAGGTAGGGCACTTGACTAGCCAAGAAACACGGCGGACATAGCTCGTACCTCTCCACCACGAATTAATGCATTCCACCTTCTTCCAATATAAAATATACAAACATGCCGATCGCGCATCTCCTATCAGATATGCGCCCAATCGGACGTGATATTCCATGAAAGACTAGTCTAGAGATAATATTAACTGGACCGAAATAATGCGAAAATCGTTTTCCATCATCAAAATCTTGACGATAACGTGTGATTTGTCCCATGTCGTAAGCCTCAATTTGAGGATCTCGACGTGTGGGGATTCGTAAATTTTCGAGGGTTTTGTGTATTTTGGCTGAAACGTTTCAACTCTCATTTCGATCGACATGTAGTTTTTATCTCTGGACTATTCTTTCAAGGAATATCAGGTCTGATTAGGCACATATCTGATAATAGGAGATGCGCGATCGGCATGTTTGTATATATTCCGTTAGGCAGAAGATGAAATATCTTCATGGCGGATAGGAGAGGTACGAACTATATCCACTATGTTTCTTGGCCAGTTGGGCACATCCCTCAATCGGCCAATTATAGCTAGATCGAATATAATAGATTCATTGAGCTATAAAAACAACAAAAGAATGATGCTAGTGTATTTTCCAATATTTCCATAATTTCATAAACGCGCATTCAAATATTGATACCCAACACTTGAGGATGTAGTCCGAACTTCTCTAACGTTAAACTTATGACAGCTACATTAAATTTTGTGATATTATCGTTTCTGAATAACGTCAGAGCCAATTCGCCTCGTAAAGAGCAAAATGAGCGACACCGTCTGGTATCGGAGCCACCTGCCCTCTGTCTATCGACTGTTCAAAAAAATATATACCTTCCTAAATATCAAACTTCATATCAATGGATTCCTGGATAATTTCCCATTACAGTCAGCATAAATTTAACAGCTTTCGTGCCATATTTTATCTGTTTCAAGACGCTCAAGATCGTTTTTATAATATGCTATGGAAATATTCTACTTTACAGAGTTCATTTGCTTTCGCTATCCACTTTGCATAATCTAGGCGAGTTCAAACTTACGTGATTCTGCACAATAGGCCACCACGTTTTACGAAAATAATCTTTTGATTGGTCATTTTGAATGTACCACGTGGGTTGGTGTTATTACACGTGATAACATATTAAATGCTTTGAAACATCTAAGTAAGAAAATCGGTAACCTGTTTTGGAGAGATGTGTTCTGTGCCTGGGCAGATTTTTTACCATGTTTGAAATATGAACATTCCTATCATGTTCTGTCACAACCGTTATGGAATAACGACCACATACAGGTTGGCTATAGGCCTATTTTTTATAGGCATTGGTATGAAAGTGGTGTGAGATATATTAATGATTTGATCACTGAAAATGGGGAAATAATGTCGTTTGTTGAATTTGTGAAGAAATTTAATTTCAAAACAAATATAGTGACTTTTCTAGGGGTGAGAAATGCAGTTAAATGGTACATGAACAGTTTCTCATTCAAACATAGTAAAATTGAAAACCCGATCAGACCCTATCCAATTTCAGTTTTGGCAAGTAAACCGAAGGGGTATAAGCCTTTTTATGGAATTCTGATACAGCAAAAGTTATACAAACCAAAAAGTGAGGTGAAATGGGAAAAGTCATTTGATATTCAGAAAGATCACAAACTGCCCTTTTCATGTACTGAAGATGTCAACCTAATTTGGTTACAATACAGGATAACAAATAGAATCCTAGCAACAAATACCTTTTTGAAGAAAATTAATCTAAAGAATACAGCTTTATGTGATTTTTGTGAACGAGAGGAAGAATCCTTAGAACATTTATTCGTTGAGTGCGAATGTGTACATCCCTTTTGGAATAGTATCGCTGAATGGATAGCGTCTGATGGGGGTGGCACTGTTCATTTGACAAATAAGTTCAAACTATTCGGTGGAATAAGAAATACTGACAAGGCAATTAATACCATTCTTTTATTAGCAAAATGGTTTATTTACAGATGTAAACAGAAGAGACAGTTACCAAATATTATAGGTTTTAAAAATTTAGTAATCCATTACTATCAAATAGAAAGAGTATGTTATAGTATGAACTGTAGAGCAGAGGATTTTGAAAAGAGATGGACAATATAGAAAAGACTTCTTGATTAGTAGACTCGAAATCAAAAGGTGTAATTGCGACCATATGTTATATATATATACTATGTATGTACACAGCAAACTGTTTCTCATGTACCCCATCTGAAATAAATAAAAAAAACTGTAACAAAAAAAAAAAAAAAAAAAAAAAAAATGTTCGATAGAGGTAGCGGTTATTAAGCCTGAGTTTCAATCAGATTAGTGTTTTCTTATTCCAGTATCGATGTCTTCTTTAATGATATCAAGAAAAAGGAATTAGCGAACAAGATACTGTGTTTTAATGTGGGAGTTAGAAATTTACTTCGATCCCACCCATTCTCTACCTCGATCCCCTACCCCCAAGTCTCTTGTCCTAAGGGTCATGTAGGACCTGGTACCATATACTATGTGGCAGAGAATGGAAAAATGTATACCGATATATAAAAATTATGTGTTTGCTTCCTATGATCACACTGTATGATCAAGTGAAAATCAACCATATCAAATGCACCAATGTGTTCAGTCACTAAATGCTTAGACATGTGTAAACAGCTGAAAACTAAGGATTCCAAAATGCCCTTGACCGGACTACATGTAAGCTGTTGCTGGCTAATAATTGTCGAGATATCCATGTCACTTGAAATAAAATATGAAGTTGTCCTATGCATATACGGTACACATACATGTATATCACCACATCCATTTGTTTTTCAAATAAAAAAACATTATAAAAAAAAGAAGATTTTTTTTTTAAATGCGCGCATGCCATATCGCATGGCGAGTTTGACCTCGATCCGTGTATTCAAATTGTATTTTCCTACGAAGTAGGCTCTCATTTGCAAATTGTCCGGTAATGAGTCAGTCAGTCCATCCGAATCATTTCGTCGGCAAATTAAGGAGAACCGTTGACATTAGAACCTTGATTTTTGGCATGAAAGTGCATTAGGGGACTGTTACCAGCAAGTTCTGAGCTCACCTACTTTTGGTGAAAATTTCTGAGAATTTTTGATGAAAATCACTGGTGATTCTGACTTGGGCAGTGCCCATCTGAATATAGGCAGGATTTCAACTGGGGGTGGGGATTTTCAAGAGTTCAGTTCGCGTCGGAGTCCTAATGCCTACCCTACTTCGTAGGTCCTGTGACGTTAGTCACACTGCTCATGTCAAAGGCACACGAGATTTAGAAAGTAGGCCATTCCATTCTGTATTAAGAAACGATTTTAAGCATCTTGAAACAGATAAAAAATGGAGAGAAAGTTGCTGGATTTATGCTGAGTGTAATGGGAAATTATCCAGGAATCCATTGATGTGAAGTTTGATATTCAGGATGGTATATATTTTTTGTATGGTCGATAGACAGAGGGTAGGTGGCTCCAACACCAGACGGTGTCGCTCATTTTGCTCTTTACGAGGCGAATTGGCTCTGACGTTATTCAGACAGCCAAGGGGAGCACGCCGCTTTTAATTTGCGTCGCTTCGAGTCCCATGTCGGTTGAAGTCTGTCATTTATTGTCGCTGTGAAGTTGTCCCTCCACTTTGGCGAGTTTCTTACACTATTATAACTTTTTTAAAGTTACGACAAAATCCCCAGATCGGTAAATGATAGAATACTGCTTTCATTGACGTGCGTAGACTAGCTATGACGAAGACCACATTTGGGATAAATGATCTCCATCCGATATTTCACTGATGTATTTAGTTGTAGGTCTCGGGTCTTTTGCATGACAAATTTTCCATTCAGACCTTTTGATTTTTGAGATTTGTCCATCGTAAAAGTATTCAGTGGCATCTGAGAATACCGGCATCTTTTTCAACAACACCTGTGCTCAAAAACTTACATCAGTGTATTTGCATTTAATTGACGTTCAGTATTTCTAAAAAACCCTGCGTGTTGTTACGTAATAGACTTAAAGTAAAACAGAATACTTACGCAACACCAAAGACAAGGAACCAATAACGATTGCAATGGATTAGCGACAGTAACAGGATTTCAACCCTTAAGATTTTCGTCTGCTGTCGAAAGCCAGCCAGATGTTGTGCGTGGAAGGCGGCGATTGGTTGAAAATGTCACATGGGTCCGCGTCACATCAGAATGGCGCGAAGAGGTTTTAACGCTCCCGTTAATAGCTAAGTGCGCGTATATTAACACGTAGTGTTTACAATTCGCAGAACCAATACCGGTGTGACGGAAACGGTGTCCCGATGCATCCAGTGCCCGGGGGATACTCGCGTCTAGACGTAAGTGTCCCAAGACACTAAGATCTGGATTTAATTGTACGTCGGGCATTTAGGTCTGGATTTGGATGTCCTGTGACACTGGCTTCCAGGAGACGAAAGTCCTAACCTGAAGCCCAGTGTCCGCCTCGATTACTACTTCCGATTTTCCACGTGAACATGTGCACCAGAGAGTAGTACAGAAAGGGGAGTTACGTCGTTATTGACATACTTCCGACAGGTGGCGCCAACAGATCATTTCCGTCTGGCCTTTGTGAAGTCACTCCCGGTTCCGGTCATGTGATATAAAGTGACCTTTAACCCTGCGCTTGATGTCCGCTATTGTGCGCATGGTCACTTCCGATCACGTGACCGGAACCGGGAGTGACTTCACAAAGGTCAGCCGAAAGTGAGCTGTTGAAGTCACCGGTTGTAAGTAGGTCAATAACGCCCTAAGTCCCCCCTCTCTCTGTCACTCCCTCCTACTTAGGAGGTGAGTGAGGACGAAAATGAAATGCAAAATAATAAAAGATAATTTTAACAGAAATTAATGCTAAGAAATAGCCAGGTAAGACTGCATCACACCTAAGGGTTTTTGCTCGTGCTTTTGCGCGTCTTTGCCTGTCCGGTGGGAGCTTGTTCACTACAATGAAGAATACAATATATTGGCGAGCATACGTTACAAGAAGTCAATATGAGAAATAAGATATCCTGGAGTATTTTATTCCTTGGTTAACCCTACCAGACCTGGAGGAGAAACATTCGCCAACCTCCCCCACTCCACCACGACCACGACCACCACCACCAACAAACTTTCTGCACAATCTCCGGAACGACAAAAAATTAGGAGCTGACACTTCGTGAATTTGTAGTTTATCATATTGGGGTCATTTAGAGCCTATTTGTATAACTTCCCGAGCAGAGGATCACGGGTAAAGTCACGGGTAATTTATCACGCATTTTTTTGGGAAAAGTTACAAGAATAAAAGTTTCGCAAAATTTGATCAAACAATCGAGCAAGAAAGGTATTGTTTGAAAATGACGTCACTGTGACGTCATCAAAGCAGCCATCTTGGATTTTTTCCCCACTTTACCTCAAGGGATAAGGAAAATAGTTAGGGGAGGGGGAGGCAACCCCCCCGGCCTGGATAGGTACTACACATCCCAGGCTAGATAAGGTTAACACAGAATTTCTTCAGATTTCTCGCATTCTTAGATTCTTAGTAGCGGCGAAAACCTTTAAACCGCGAACTAAAGCTAACAACCGCAGTGAAAAGTTTAATCCGCGGTTTAAAGATTTAGTCAACGGTTTAAATGTTTACTCTGCGTTTTAAACGATGTAAACGTTTTCAAGAGTTTTGTCATTTATGACGACGTTACTAGAAATGACAAAAAAGTAAAGAAAACATGTGATAAACTAAAATCTGTTTGTAGAAAATACGCGAAAATCAAGAACATACCCAGGAAATGCAGAAAATGTAATTAAAAAAATATTTAAAAAACTATAAAAAATGTCGATGTCCCATATGTGTCACTCTAATTCTTGAATGTCCCCTATGGGCCACTCTTATTCAATTTTGGATTGAATAGGCAAATATACCGCAAATATATCGCAGAATATCGGGAGGATCTAAGGATGCCAAGGGTCTGATTGTGGACAGGTATTAGTGGAGGTTAGCTTTTATACAATATAACCCGTTAATTTGGCAGGTGTGCCATATATGAATGCAGTAACCAGATGCATGTAGATGTCGTGGCAATTTTTATTTAGCATTTTTGTTATGTTTTATTTATTTGATTATTTTTTTAATGATACCAGATGCGCCCCTTTATGGTTCATGTGAACCCTAAGCAAATAAATGACCGGGTCCTACTTCAAGAACGCCGACCCGGACACCAACGATAGCAGGACCCTGGTTTCTGCTGATAGGGGGACAACTGTTTCCGAGGGAGGACTTTCGTATCTGGATTCGGGCACCCAGATCCAGATACCATGGTCCTCGGGCCCTCATATCTGGCGGACCACGGCTGCTTCCACACCGGTATGAAACGTGACAACAACAAAACAATCTGTATTTTTCGGCCTACATTATCACCCGCTCACAGAAGTCTTCGCAATCAATTTACAGACGTGTACACATTCGTTAGAACATAATTGAAGTGTTATTACCGATATTACTGCATACATTAGGATGGCGAACTGTGCAATCAGTTCCATGATAGGTTAACGTTCTGTGGAAATTGCCTTAAATTCATGTTTGCCACTTGTTAATGATAATAGTCCATATATACTGTTTCAACGCTACCATTTTCGCCGCGATAATGCTTTTCGTCCAGTAGGTTTTAATTCTTTAACACCATGAACTGTTAACATATGTGTTATTATTTTAACGCACACAAGGAGATATGTTTACAAATCTAACACTTGGCGTATTTATTTCTACACATCCGTTAAGAAAGTAACATATTAACACGTTAACCATTAACACTAGTTTTTACAGTGTACGAAAGTATCACTAGTGTTTTTTCATCCAAACTTTCGTTCATTTCTTGAAGTTTAATATATCCGTAGCGTTATAATTTGGAGAGATTACTTTTTACCGAATCATGCCATTACGTCAATCATGTAAAATCTGTGTCAGATGTTGGCGTTTTCGTTGGAAACAGGTGAATGATCGACGCTTATCGCCGTCGTCAACTCGCCTCAAACTCTCCTCCTCCCAGCGCGCGGTAGATTGTCCCCAAAAAATTATAAATTTGGGATCTATTGACGGAAAACCACCGATAACAGTTATAAAGTTTTAGTCTCAGAGGCTATAGGTTTCAGATATTGCTGTTTTCCCTCAACATTTTCACTCTTTTCTATCGAAGTGGAGCGAAACCAACATGGCGGCTGTTTCTGTGTCAGTGACAATGCCCCCCGGTATGCAACTCCCACCTAATTAACCTGGATCGGTCATATCACGGACAGTAGCTCTTGATACCGACTGCTCTCGCAGTGGCATAACAGGTTCCCAGAAAATCTAGTATCACTTCTCATATCACAGAACATAGGCTACTCGCTTACGGAAAAGTCTGTCGCCAAAAACTTAAATGTCATCATATGCGTGGCCTTATAGGAGTGGGTCAGAATACAGAAAGGCCGAAAATTAAACATATTTTCCGTGATGTGCCCTTTAGGTTTGCCTCCGATTCTCTGTCGAACAAATACACCGAATTTAGATTCCGGTAGTTATTTTCTATCCAAATTGTACTCCCAATTCAAACTGGCCTTCTTTTTAATATTGTTAATTTGTCCAGCCCATAGAACTAAAAATGTTCCAGAAATATATAAAAACTGCAATAGAACATTCTGAAATACATTCATTATTCATTCCATATTACTCTAATACTCATTGACAAAATAAAGATGCGTTTCCCTGTGATTGATTTCATGCCTCATTGGAGTCCAATTCTGAAAGAGTAAATTCTCCCTATATTATGGACGCTGACTGTCGGATTTGTTTCTCGTATTGATAATTTGTTCCATACGATCTAACACATATCATACCTTGAAGGATATTTTATCATTAACAGTTTAATTAGCCGCCCACTCATATCAAATGTTCTACTGTACCGGTATTTCCGAAACGACCCAATATTAAGAGCTAATATCCCTTGACTGTATTACTTTAAATATTAGTGTTATTTAGCAATCCCTTCAAGCAGAAGTTCATTGATAAATTCAAAATGGCGGCCAAGAGAATGTAACTGAAAGATTGCTTTGTTTTTGGGTTTCCTTCTAAATGTCTTTCTACTGCCCAAAATTATTTTACTTAACATCATATGATTATTTCCTAATTTATAATGTAGTAATGCCGAAAAAATAGCCTATATAAAAAATTAATAAACATACATTTTTCACTGAATAACGTAGGGCCGGATGCCAAGCTCAATTCTGCATTTGTTGGACGTTAACTTCACTAATCTAATCACTCATGCAGGCAGATCAATTTGGAACTTCTGCGAAATCAAACCATTATGTGAACTGTTTTCACGCGTTCATTTTAGATGGACTGCAAAGCTGTGAATGGTATCCCTTTCTCAAGGTAATTTGATAGATTCAGTGTATTGAAATGTTAATTGACATGTATGGTACTGGGAGATGAACCTTTGAAATGGGAATTGGGACAGAGCCACATGTTGTTTGACAAACAATAAGTGGACAGAGCCACATGTTGTTTGACAAACAATAAACTGTGATTTGATGCTTCGTTACAATAATGCTGTTAAATATTTTATAAATGCACAAGAAATTCATGCCAAAATAAATAGCCCAACACCACCCCCCCCCCCCCCAAGGAAATATTTTTTTTTTAAACAACCAGGCTGGTGGATATCATCAACTAAAAGAAAAAAAGTATCAGTAAAATCAGGACATCGTCGATTGTGCTGGTCTTCCACAGTCAGTGCGTGACCTCCCAGTCATTCAACAGCAACAACAACTTGGACAATTTGGTTGGCTTCGACATAAGTCGTCAGCCAACAAATACTTTGCGATATATAGAAATGACGAGAGGTGTGCTAGAAATCGTTGTGTGGTAATGGCATAAAATGGCGGCAATAAACTTACCAGAAAAACGGCAAAAATTCGCATCGTCTGTTTCTACAACATGAAGAGCCGCCATGTTGAATCTCCCGCTGGAAGCGGCCAATCTGACTCCCGCAACTCGTGAAGCATGATGGGGGGTGGAACCCGACTACAGAAGCAAGGCCCATTGAAAGGCATTGCAATGAGGGTTCCCCATTATTTCCATCTTCGCATATTCAAGTCGAACACTACACGTGTTGCCTTGGTTGAACATAACACATTATCTGATCAGAATACGGGTTTGGTGAGGTCATAGCTCTTTAACCCTACCTGGCCTGGGGGGGGGGGGCATTATGGCCCCCCTACCAAACTTTCTGCGCTATATCCGGAACGACAAAAAATGAAGAGCTGAAACTTCGTGACTTTATAGTTTATCATATTGGGGTCATTTTGAGCCTATTTGCATGACCTCCCGAGCAGAGGATCATGGGTAAATCCAAGATGGCGGCCACATGGGGTAGCAGAAAAAGTGATATTTTTGTCGTATTTCTTCAAAATTTCTGCTTTTCCGCGATGAAAAGTGGGCAAAAGCTATTTTATTTCACATCACATTAATATTTACTAATTTATCATGCAGTTTTTGTGGAGAAATTGCAAAAATAAAAAAATTCGGAGAATCCGACTGAAAAATCGACCAAAAAATGCCGTTTTTCAAAATGACGTCACTGTGACGTCATCAAAGCGGCCATCTTGGATTTTTTTTACATTTTTTGGTAGAGCTTGATCCAAGGGTATAGTGTGATAAGTTTCAGTCCCCTAGCTCAAGGAGTAAGAAAAATAATTAGGGGGGGGGGCCATTTCGGCCCCCCCCCCCCAGGCCTGGACAGGTCCCAAAAAGCCCAGGCCAGATAGGGTTAAATATTCCCTGTTCCATATTAGGAAGAGTGCGATTGATGACCTCTTTAAAATTCATATTTGATTGGCTATTTGAAAGAAATTAACGTCATCAAAGAAAATCCTCGCTGCTCGGTGTTGGCAAGCTCCTATCTTGATTGGCTATATGCACATCACGTGCGTTTCCCGGTTTGAACAATTTACCCTATTCAGTAAGTCAAGGTAAATGACAGAACGTTAGTGTAGCATTTAACTTGAAATGTGAAGATGATTATTTCAAAAGTGTCCAGAAACTTGGTCTCAAAATTTCGTCAAGAACCATGGCAAACCCTATTGGAAATCGCATGAGTCGTGGGTTCCCCATATGACAATTTTATGGCGGGAGATTTCACTTTGCATTCCTAGACCTCCGTCTGATCGACGGAGGTAAAAAAAGCTGCAGGCTATACTCATCTAAACAGTCAGAAACGTTTCGATCAAGCCATGATCAGGCGATGTAGAATCGGCCATACACGATTAACCCTATCTGGCGAAGGCGAAATGCTCCCCCCCCTAATTATTTTTCTCAGCCCTTGAGTTAGGGAGCTGAAACTTACCACACCATACCCTTGGGCCAAACTCTACCAGAAAATGTAAAAAAATCCAAGATGGCCGCTTTGATGACGTCACAGTGACGTCATTTTTTAAACGGCATTTGTTGGTCGATTTTTCGGTCAGATTTTCCGAATTTTTTATTTATGCAATTTCTCCGCAAAAACTGCACCATAAATTAGTAAATATTAATGTAAAGTGAAATAAAAAATTTTGCCCACTTTTCATCGCGGAAAAGCAGACATTTTGAAGAAATATGACGGAAAAAACCCAACACTTTTTTGGTACCCCACGTGGTCGCCATCTTGTTTTGCGACATCCCCCCCCCCCCTACCAGGCCAGGTAGGATTAACGCACGAACATTTACTATAAAGAGAGCCTGTCCCAAGGTGTTTTCCATGCCATGCCAAGACCTCACAGTGAAACATATTCTTATCGACTGTATTGATTTATGATACTTTTTATCGAGTAGCTACTTTAGTAGATCTTTTAGTCGGGTGGAAGAAGACTGTTTCTTAGGTTATTTGAGAGAAATCGACTTGTTGCATAAGCTTTAATGTATGTATGTTTCAGTGTGTATGTAGTGGAATTGTCAAATTAGGGATATTAATGACATGCCACGACGAAATATCTGTACTATCACTTCGTTATCTTCCAAACTGAATTAGTTACGTTGTTCCCGTCGAGAGCTGTAGCCACTGATTCAGATAGCGTCTCTCTGGAAACGAGTGTTTGTTATTTCATTGACAAGAAGTAGTATGTTTCTTACAATTTGGATTTTTTTACAGTTATATATGGCTTTCTTTCTTCTATTGGCTGTGACATATAGCCCCTAAGGAAACATCTACATGTTGGTCAGATATGACAAAACCTCAGCTCGGTCAGCTGCGCGCGAGCAATCTCAAGTGAGTTCCATTCCCGACATCGATTCCGTAGCGTATCTGGATTCTCGTTTCACCTATGTAAACAGTGCAACAAAAGTTCTCCCTAAAGCGTTGTTTGATATGTCTCAAGATATTTGCCCGACCGCGATGAAATTTTGCACACACTATCCCAGTGATCAAGCCGACACGGTGTATCAAGGATTATCTTGTAGGTGCAGTTGTGCTCTAATGAGCATGCGCAAACTGGAACTCGGTCGGATTTTGAAAATTACACAAACAGATTCAACCACATTTTTCAATGGTAGAAGTTCATTTCATCACACATTCAATATGTTCACTGGGTGTCGCTACGGCCAGTAATCGTTAAAATAGCGTGTAACCACAATAACACTGCATTATTTGCCTTCATTGTTGACACACTTTGACATGGACAGTTCTTAGTCTGTTGAGGAACAAACAACGAAAATTAGAAAAGAAATGTTACACCTCCAAAATCTGGTCTGCTAATTATTTCTGGACAACTGAATACTTCAAAGAATATTTATTTTGCAGAATACACATTGTGCACATTTCCCATGTAAACTCCGTCGCCCATAATGTTTTGAAGATATTTGTTGTTCTTCTTGTAATCTGATGGGACTGCTTTGCCAGCGTTCAGCTTTCCAACTAGGGTAGTTTGCGGGCAATGCATTGAATCTTAGAGAGTAAATATAGATACGAAGCTGTGACTACATTGAAGGCACCTTCATTGTTGTACTCTCTCCGATAGAGAACGCGGGAAGCAGATCCAGCTTTCTACACGTATTTTCTGTCGTCAGCATTCAAACATTCATCAGTCCCGGGTGCTGTACTGGCTGGGCTGATCAGTGTCCATGATAATAGGAATTGTAGACACTCTCGTGTTCTGGCACATTTAGGCACCGTCTTGATATGACTGTTGAAAGCGACGTTAAATCCTACTCACTCACTCACTCATTCGCGGGTTTATGCACTATTTCCAATCCATATTGTTTTGTGCCGTGTAACCTGGTCCGTGTAATCTTTCGTTTTTCGCTTCTCAAAACTAAAAATAAAAATTTGACCGTCAATTTTCAGTTTTTGTTTTTATAATCTCGTCAAAAATGGAAATTTGACAGTCAATTTTCTTTTTTCGTTTTGCTTCGCGCGCAAATTTGAAATCTCCTCGACATGTCCGTTTTTCGTTTTGTTTTATTTTAACTTTAATGTGTCAATGTTGTGACGTCATTTCCGTCCCACGGAGTAGCATAGAAAGCGCAAATCGATTCATACAGGAGGTGTTGATCACTAGAGACATGAAGATTTTACTACACGATTTTCCTGGAGAAAGGCATTCTTGCTGGGGTAGTATTGGCCGACTGTCCATGAGCGCGAAAATGGAGATCCACCAGACAGGTCTGGACAGGTGGCATCCACCTGTTCTCATTGGATTGGCAACGAGGATTTAGCCACTCTGGCAGCAGTCTAACATTTTCCCAGTTCTAAAATAGATATTTAGAGCGCTATTATAAAGCGAACAGTATGGGTTATTGTTTCAAAATATACTACTCGTAAAAATACGAACGACGGATGTAATACCAATAAGAATAAAACACTGCGGATATGGGGTGCGAAATCCATACTGGATCCGTTTTAACAAGCACAAAACCGCGACAAGGGCCGGACTTCAGAATGTTTCATCTCTTCAGGTCCACTCATCTTCCTCTATCTTAGGGTTAGTAGCGTCCAGCAGCGTTGAACATGAATTTCACCATGATTTATTTAAAATGTGTTCTGTATAAGCAGACTTTCTTCGTTTTTTCGCTTAGTTACTGCTCTCAATTTTCAAATAAAGTATCAAATCGTATCTGTTCATGTGGTAACTTGGATTATATGACCACACGGCCCCTAGCACCGGCATAAGCGCTATTAGATACAAACCTAGAGAGCTATGATGGAAATGCTCAGACAACTCGTATATTGGTAATTGGTGAGCTGTTTCGCTGTGACAACTCGCACACTGGGGATTAGTGAGCTGTATTGCAAGCATTTCTTCTTTGAGAATTTCAGATTTCATGAGTTGATCAGGTTAATAAATTGTTGGAAACATCTGTCTTATTAGCCTGCATGTTACCGCAGATGAGCGTTCATACAAACGTCAAGATCCTGCGTCAAAAAAGGCTCCAAACGCTTTAAGTGCGAGTGTCAGACGGTTCAACGCATCGACCCGGACGTTGAAAACGCTTCAGCACATTAAATGTGGGCATCATATCTCGTTAAACGCATTAACTTGGCTCTCGTATAGTGTAGTGAAACTCCCCATGTTTTTCACTCCACTAGTTTGTCTATACGACCTGATTTGTACATTCTATACTACTCCGCGCATAAAAAAATAAAATAAAAAAATAAAAAAAATAGAAAATGACGAGGCAATTTTCAACACTTGATTTTCAGTTTTGCGTAAAATAAAACGAAACTTGACAGTGAAATTTCAAGTAATGATTTTGAGATTACAAAAACGAAAATTGAAGATTAACGGTAAAATTAACTATGGCACACTCGAATGAGAATAATGTGACGTGTTAATGCGAATCGCAGAAAATAAATGAAGAGTATTCTTTCGTTTTCAGTGTACATTCTGTTCTAAATGCAGTTACGGTACGAAGCAGATAGGTAATTGAAGTTAAGCAAATCAAATATATATATGGATAAATTATGAAACTAAAAAACGAATTTATATAGCTTGATAAATGCACAGTCAATGTATATAAGATTGCATTTACATGTAATTATCATGTATAAGTAAAACATTTGGAGCAAAACATAAACATAATCAAATTCAATACATAATTTACTTTTCTAGGAAAATACTATCACCGCCCTTATTTAGGATAATAAAGTCTTTACCAGAAGATGGTTTCTTTACATATACTGCTCAAAATCGAAAGACAAGCCGGCCATTTTATTTTTGTATTCCGCATCGAACCTCTCGTTTTGGGCCACTGTGAAATGGTTTTTCCAATCACCAATAATTCCTACAAGAAATAAAACATATTTAATGCCCATCATCAAATTATCATGCTTGATATACTACACCGATAAGACTGTAATCTAGATATACAATTGTAACATCCATGATTGTCCATTCAGGGATAATGAGTCACTTTGAGAGAAATATTTGGACTTCACTGTATAGTCTGCCTCTGTATCCGAGCATCTTGTATATCGCAATAATAAGGCGGCTTTTGTGCACACGTGTGCATAGGGTATATGCTGTATTCTCAAGAACACCTCACATATATTGGCTATATAGAGTTCGTTGTTCAGCTCTGTTAAGATTCTTCTATCTCACAATGTTTTGGTACAGTTCGGTTCGTGTACTGTTTGTCAGATAATCGTCCAATATTTAATGTTGCACAGATTGTACAAAATAGTCTGCAAGAAGATGGATTCGTTCTATCTGGACGTGAAGATGATAAACCAAATTAACACGTTTAACAGCAGTAGAGATTGGCATGCAATATTTCCATTTCTAAAAGCATGACCTCTCATTACTTGTCGCGACGTTAAACCTTAATTTCTCTCTCTCTTGTTTTGAGCGAATACACGTGTCAGATCTGAGAGTCATTAGCCAGCTCTCGTCCAAAATAATTGTCGCGTCCATGATCGATTCAATGTCGAGACAGCCAATATTACTACTGGTGCTGTACCAAAAATAGTACACGGTTATACCGCTGCTAAAATGAACATAGCAAAGAAAAAAAAACGAAGAGCAGCAGAGCTGCCAAACTTCTCAGACCAAAATAATTAGAAATACAACTGTATAGAAATGGTTGGTCCGAGCCGAAAGTAGTCCGAGCTACATCTAATTTACAGTACAATGGGCGTTCACAGAACTCGTATGCCTCCGCCTGCATAATCAGCGAATACAGCAGAACTGAATTATTTTGAGGTTCTTATTCAGTTCAATAGAGGCTATATAATTAGCTCTTGGAATATAGACGGAAAAATTGGTAAAGAGCAACTCATAGTAAGTAGTACCTGGAATAATTTATGACCGAAATGTTATACTGGACACCATACTTGAATAATTGAAGAAAATCAACAAAGTCCAATGGTGGTAATTTTAGCAAATTTCGATATTTCATCTCAGGAATAGGATATGCATATCCCCAATCCCAATTAAATATGTCCACAAGGCCTATAACAAACCGATAGAATACTAGGGACTATTTTATTACTCCAGAACATGGTCTATACAACGGAATATAGCTACAGAAAATCGGCAAAGTCCAAAACGTCATACATGCCAAAAAAATTAATATTTCATCTTATAAAGACATGCATATGGCGTATACATATCTCGCCTAGCAGCATTTGCTATATCCTGTGTTATATGTAACGATTTTAATCGACGTCACAAAACATTATTGCAGAAACTTATTAAACAGGGTTATACCCCATAGCGCCTCCACGTAAAGTTTCTCAAATTTGGCGATATATATCGCATGCTGATAGCAAAATACGAGCGTAGCGTGCAAGATCTATGGCGTTACGTAACTTGTCTAATTCCGCTTAATGTGAGCTTTGTATGAATTTGTCCGTTAGAGTGACCTCCCTTGAACTGTTCAAAGTTTTCTAAATCAAAAGTACTTTTAGAGTTAGTCCCCTTGGTGGTTGTCTGCCAGAAGCAAGCTAATAACACCCCACCTACCAGTCAGATTTTTGGACCGGATTCGGGGCCTTCGCGCACATCGCCGGAAATGACATCATATATAGTAAAATAGATGTTTACCGAACAATTCGATTACTATTCAAGACTGCATAATACCTCTGTTGACCTAGCGTTAAAAAGAATTATCTGGACATAATTTTCCCTGTTTATCTGGACAGAGCATATGAAAAGTAGTTCGCTCATGTGCAACACTAAAGGAGTTGTTCGGCCGGATTTAAACTGACCCGTGCGTTGGTTGGTTTCCCCTATACGTCATAGCAACGTAGTAAAGGTCAACTTCCGCTATTGGTGGCAGGGATGGTAATGGAGCCTGCGAAATGGAGCATGCGCTGTGGGGAGGTTGTGCCAGAAGGCGCCTTTTTCGCTATGAGATCTTTTCATTATTTCCGCGCCAAACATCCTGCAAAATGTATTATTTCTGTGATGTTCATGACTTGGCAATGCCCAGAATTGTGTCCAAATAGTCAAAGAAGTCTGGTGATGTCGATTAGGCGTTCGGGGCAGCTTTCTGGTGTATAAAAAGGTAACAGTTCCTAATTTGTATTCCGTCAACATTAGGTTGTTATTGTAATGTTACGTAAGCTTTTATTTATGCAAAGCCCAACAATGAGGTTTACCATGTCGGAATTTGATGTCACATGATATCTCGTATTGAAATAAATGGATGTAGAGATTGACAACACCGCATTTATATAAATTAAATCTAATCACACATATGCAATTTTTTAGTGGTACAAGTAACATGGAATGCTACTGATTAGCATGTGATTCTATTTCATCAGTATTAATAAATGTAATTGATAACTAATCGATGCCCCGTAATTTGCCGATAATGATTTGTACTGGATTTCTATTTCATTATATGGATTTGAGAGTTCATTCATGCTTCAGTATATTTGCATAATATACTGATTTATAGTTTATTTCTATCTCATTATTATATAATATGTAATTTGATGATTATGGAATATGAGATTGTCTCATGGTTTAGATTGAAGAGTCACTGTTGGGATTAAGCGGTTACGGTATAGTAAAATACCAGATATGGATTACATTGTAGGCCAGACTGTTCTGTAGAGGTTATAGGTGTGATTGGCTGTTCCACCAAGGTGTTACCCACTGATAGTGTACCACTGTAAATTAGATACAGGTATGTTATCTAGCTATAAGAGGACTTGGTTGTCCATAGCTATATCTGTAAATTGGGTATAATCGTAAATTGTTCCCGGTTGTGTAAGGAATGTAACTTAGCTGTCCAATTCTGCATATATTACATATTCACAGTTAGATATAATATCTGGGTGCATTATGTAAACAAATAAGATGACTCAGTTATTGACAGTAGATGTTTGCATGATTTATTTACACAGGCAATAATGATGGAATTGTTTATTTACACAGGTTGGCCACTGTTGCCCTTCTGCTGGGGTATCCAAATGTATCACTCACTAATTGTACACAGTGACCATCTTTGCCATTCCGAACTGAAATGATTAAATAGCCTGTTTATTGATGAATCCAATGGTGTTGAGTTATTCAAGTGAACCGAGGGCTACATTAACCCGGGATTAGGGACCGTATTAACCTATGTAATTCAAGATCCTCATGAGGCTCATATGAACAGTCACAATGAAAGCGTGACCGAGATACATCATTCTCTAGATGGCGACTTTACAACGAAATTCATATGGATTAAGAACACGGATCAGCGATACGGATTTGATATTTTTGGAACATTATGATTTCTTGCCGGCATCACTGAAAAAGTGTTGACCGCTTCTCTCTTGCAGGAAACTAGAAAACTAACTATGATAGTCTTTTTGAATTTGGTGATAATGGAATATGGAATAGGTCTTTTGAATATGGACGCGGATATTCTTTGATGGACGACGACTGAATCATATATGACGGACCAGCCGCTTGTAATGCACATTTTCTCACCATGTTAGACATATGTTCGATGTTTCAAAGGCACACTGGAAATTATAGTTGATTGTCCTGGTGTGTATATACAGGAATAGATGCAAATATCAGGAAAGTGCAAAACGTCATAAATATGATACAATTACTACTTCATATTATGTTTACGGCATGCGTATCTTCAAACCATGTAAAACATGCCTATGAAGTTGTCACAAGCTCGCATGCGTTGACCAAACCAGAACATGGTCTATAAACTGCAATAGATGCAGGAAATCGGAAAGTCGAAAAGTTAAAAATATGACAAAATTAATATTTCATCTCATAACTAAGACGTGGACATCTTGTTTTTGTTCATGTCTACAAAGTTTCAAAAGCGTGCAATGAAAACCAGGATATGAAGGGAGCCATAGTTTGATTAACAACAACAGCAGCAACAACGAGAATTTGACGTGTGTAGTTTCATTTTCACAATTCTGCAAATACAGACACAGTTTTCGGTTTGTCGGAGGTATGCCGCTTTACGGTTGTTGAAGTTGTCATCGTAAAACGCGGTCTTCGTCGCGATTTTCGTTGGAATTTGCTGAAAAATCTTTAGGCTCGCATGATTCATTAATATTCGGTCGGGTAACCTGAAACATATTTTTGTTTTGCCATGTCTTCGCTTTATTGAAACTTTCCAGATCCAATTGGCTGCTTTTGCTGTTGGTAAATGAACAGTGGAGTTGAAACGGGTGAGCAAATTCATGGGCTGTCCATGATGCATATATTAGATCTGAGCACGTGATAGTTTGCCGTATCACTTGTTTTATATGATTGCGCCATTCATAAATCTGACGAATCACTCATCAGTGTTGAATTGCCTTGGATTATCTCTTACTTCTCATGCTGTTGGTGTCTTCACGTACCCTGTAACACATGGTCGTGAAGTAGGGCGGATTAAGATAAGTAAGCCAAAGCTCTCAGCTATCCGTTCATCTCCAGTGTTTGGTGAAATATACTTTTCTAACCAAGTGCACA
Organism: Hanleya hanleyi; assembly: GCA_036873755.1. Taxonomy (NCBI): domain Eukaryota; kingdom Metazoa; phylum Mollusca; class Polyplacophora; order Lepidopleurida; family Hanleyidae; genus Hanleya; species Hanleya hanleyi. Next base: position 44,969 of record JAVTVY010014307.1, read on the forward strand.
ACAATCAGATGTCAGGACTTGATACCTTATGGGTGATAACTGCCACAACAATCAGATGTCAGGACTTGATACCTTACGGGTCATAACTGCCACAGCAATCAGATGTCAGGACTTGATACCTTATGTGTGATAACTGCCATGCACAACAATCAGATGTCAAGACTTGATACCTTACGGGTGATAACTGCCACAACAATCAGATGTCAGGACTTGATAACTTACGGGTGATCACTGCCACAACAATCAGATGTCAGGACTTGATACCTTACGGGTGATAACTGCCACAGCAATCAGATGTTAGGACTTGATACCTTATGGGTGATAACTGCCACAACAATCATATGTCAGGACTTGATACCTTACGGGTGATAACTGCCACAACAATCAGATGTCAGGACTTGATACCTTACGGGTGATAACTGCCACAACAATCAGATGTCAGGACTTGATACCTTATGGGTGATAACTGCTAGTATAAAATTTCATCTGAAGAAGCAGAAATGCACGATCTACATTGTTGTGGTCATACATCCATATGAATGAGTCACTGTCAATACCGTACTGAAGAATATGCAAATAGTAATGGATATTTAGACCGAAACAGTAGCCAGTCGTTCACTGCACTGAACCAACCAACGGCAGATATAAAGGCATTCCCTTCTCTTATATGCGTTGTAATACAGCTGTTCATAACTTTACCATGGAACTCTTGATAGGTTACATGCTAATAACAGTATGTAAATCAGCATAAATTAGGGCTAATATGTGCATACCTGAAGATCCCTTTTAGAAGACTGATATATGATAAAAAATGTAAAAATATAATTAATGGTAGGTCAAACTAGATAGTCTCAAAGGAACAACTAGAGTGAGCAATGATCATAACCTGTCAGTTTCATGAACGTCCTTGCAATAGTTATCAGGATATCGCTCGGACAGTCGGACGGACAGACAGACGACATGGGCTATATGGGGCTGCTAAGCCCGTAGGTAATATAACACGAAAACATCCATGTTCCTTCTGTGTAAGCTGAGTGTAATGCTGCTGCATGATAATTATGGGATATATTGAAAAATTTCATTTGATATCCAACCATACGTCTAGGAATGCAACGTGAAATCTCCCGCCAAATAATTGTCATATGGGGAACCCTCGACTCATGTGATTTCCAATAGGGTTTGTCATGGTTCCTGACGAAATTTTGAAGCAATGATTTTGGACACAATTGAAATGAAAGCTCGTGTGAAACACGGGCGAAGAGCATTTCCCCAGACAATTTTGTAACGCATAATTTGGTACTCAGAGGGCTTTAGATCTCCCCAATTTGGGCACACCCCCTATTAGGGGTGGCAATTGTTTTTAGGATGGGACAGAGTGGGGGGCAGATACCCCTGGAGGATGAGCAATCAGGAATCATCCCTGGTAGAAGGGATTTCTTCACCAATGGTTGAAACCCAGTGTGAGGCAATACCAACTTTATTTTGCGTTTCATGGGCCCACCGACATTAAAAAATCGAATAAAAATAAAATTTCAAATTGCCACTTTTATATTTCCTACGAAAGTTTGAACATAAAGATTTTAACCCCCTTTTTATTCCTGATTGTATGAATTAGGCTGTTGTATTCTATCTGAAACAATGCCAGCAAATAAAAATGCCAAACAACAAAAAATGGATACCTTTCACTATAATTTTTCACTGTAAGTCAGCGAATTGTTGTTGTTGTAAAATGCTGCTAATGCTACTTAGGCAATAACGACATTCAATGTAAATCGGGAACCTTGACTGTCTGTGTGATCTATCACTCTGTCTTGGTACTCATATTTCGACAGTGATGCAGTATGTCAAAGCTAGGAAATGAAGGCTATTTCAACAGCTCAGACGATACAGCATGGTTTAAGTTACTGTTGAAGCATGAGACTGTTGAAACACATGCAAAATTCGCTAAATTGTTCTGGAAGAAAAACCACAGCCACAACAAAATGATGACAAGGTTAGATTTGAGGTATGTATGTTAGCAGTTAAGATGTGACTTAGAAAATAGGTCAATGTCAGTCATATTCATACACTCCAGGTCCATCATTAGTTGCATATGTGCTATCAATTTAGAATGCCTAGCTATATTTCATGTTATATCATAATATACAGTATATAACCTGAGAAAATAGATTCAGTCAACTGGGATAGGCTTCTAGTCAGTCACCAATTGCACAAGTATTATGAATTTGGAGAGCCTATCTTCACTCCTTTAAAAATATTGCTAATGCTAAATTTCACCTCGATAAAACAGGTGAAGGTCAGTCAATTTCATTAGGCTTCTGATCCATCACCAGCTGCACATGTGGTATGACAAGAAAGATGGGCAAACAGAGAGACAGACAGACAGATGACACGGAAAATTCAGTTCATTTTGGGGCATCATTACATATCATCTTCAAAGTCTAAATATTCTGTCAAAATGCACAAGAACACACCATTTTACTTCAATTGTAGAGAACAAAAGGAACTCCGAGTAGGAATCACAATTTATTCTGTATATTTTGCTATTAGTTATAGCATCTTCAGCAGTGAACAAAGTTACAAACAGCTCCATACGCACAGTATATATACAAGGCATAATGTGATCTTAGCCAATACGTATTTATGAATAGGTAAGCCAGTAAATTATATCAGGTTGGACAGATATTAAAATGCCGTCATTTTCAGAAATTGTTAAATGTTAAGCGATAACCTGACAGTGATCTACAAATGGTGTGATTCAGGTGTATATCTGTTACCATGATTCAGTCATAATATTGTCTGTAATATATTTATGTCGACAAGGAATACACATAATTATTTGATAATATTATTAACTGTATGTTGTTTATGATTAATATGAACTTTTTATTTGCTGGAATCCAGCCATTTGTTCCATATGGGCAATATTCTCATCAGCCATCACCATTCAATATGAATGTGATACATGTACAAGTCCATGGTCATTGATACAGTATGGTGAAGGAGACCTGTAACACCAGTATACAAAATTATACCGAGCGCATTGAATCCTCACCACATGATGCTGAGGCAGATCAGAACGGAGTGTCGGTGAAATGAGGCGTGTATTGTAGAGGATTCTCTCAATGATGATGCTATACTGTACACATACAAAATATGAAGTGTTGATGTGTCGGGCCTATAGCACAAAATCACAAGCAAATTGGTACAACTAGGCACACAGGGTCTCATTTCTGCCGCTAACGTGTTGATATGGGTGGAGGCATCCTCTCAGGGGGAGGTGGGGTTGGGAAGGGGCCTAATGTCTCAAGCAGTATTCAAGGTTTTCCATCAATATACTCTATTCCATACCCCAATATTTCAAGCACGTGAAATCAGACAAAACGTATGTGCGGGGAATGTGACATGCTAGTGGGGCACCCTCAATCCCAGGTTAATTACCATTGGTGGAGTTAACGTCCAAATTGAGCTTGGCATCCGGCCCTATGTTATTCAGCGATGTATTCCCCTATGGACCCTGTTGCCTCGACAGAGATCTTTGCGCTCATCCAGCGCTTGTTTTAATAAAGCCCCACGGAGAAACAATTGGTAGACAAAATAACTAAAACAAATATCTTTTTGAAGTTTGCTTGCATGGCCAGCTGCCCACCTTCAGATGATGACGCTGACTAATTGATCAATTCTTAATAGACTTATTCTTAACTTTTAATATAAATAGACTAAACACACTTTTACTGAAGAAAGAAAATGTACCTTTTCTGAACATGGGATTTGTGTCACCAACCACCAAATGTGCCCACGCCTCTGGTAATTTTCCGCGTTCTTTGTTCATGTTGTCGAACGTGGATTTCTCAACAATGCTCTCCAGTAAGGCCTTTTCGCAAGGTACCTCCAAAAAATCCGCCAATTTTTCAACTCCTCCAGATAAATCCTGATAATATATGGAGAGTGTCACTTTGGTGGTTCGTTTATCACTATACAATCATGTGTGAAATTAGAGACAGACCTGTGTCTGACTCTCCGCCAATGTGTAACATCGTGACTTAATTCCATAACCAAATTCGAGAAATCTTTAGTCGCTTGATAGTTAATGATCTGTGTTACTGATTGAAATTCGTCCTGTATGATCCAGCAAATAGGTGCGACGAGTATACGTCATATATAGATCTTCCCTGGATATTACAATCACAACACATATGAGGGAAGTGGGAAGAGGTGCCGACATACTGACAGTCACATGACTTCACAGTATAGTCTTCCGGTTAACCTATTCTAAGGCACACACCAAGAATCTAACGATTCGTGGTATGTGTTGTATCTCAGGTACGCTTTTATTGTACTTGTTCATGTGGCAACTTGGATGATATGACCACACGGCCCCTAGCACCGGCATAAGTGGTAGCAGGCGTCCGACTCGACATTCAGTATTCAGTCGGCACCCATAAAGAATTCACGCGTCAATAATCGAAATACCTATTTCATATGACAGTTAAAATAATTTCAAAAGCAGTAATAATAAAACAAGATGTTTTCTTACAAGAGATAAGCCGCTGAATTTCCAAGTCATTTTCTAGAGTATGTATCAGTCACGCTTTGAATCTGATTGTTCATTTGGATACCACGAAGACTTGATTGTGACGGTTCATTTGAATACCATGGAGATGTAAATCACATGGCACTCAAACGGCCTCTAGACCCAGGCTAAACGCAATTAAACAGAAGTTACGGAATGTAGCGCTAGAGATCTTGTACGTTAAGATCATATTTTACCATCCGTGTACGACATTTATCACAGTATTTGAGAAACTGAATGAAGGCGTATTAACATCAAAACTCTTCCCTTCAGTTTGAGTCCGAGACTCTCTATTCCTAAAATTTTAACGTCAACCCGTATCAGTTTTACACAGATACGGGTCACAATATATCATGTTCCATCTGGGTCAGCTAGAAGCAAGTGGCATTATGTACTAGGTAGATTTACCTTTTTCATATCCTCGTAGTAAACTGTCAGGACGGGGATATCTGGATGTTCTTGGAAGAATTCGTCCCAGGACTTCGTGTATTTAAACCAGCATCCGTAAGCCTCTGTGCACAGAAGAAATTGTGAAATTTATATTATTATCTTTGCGGAGCTAAACGCTTCACTCATGATCAGTTTTCTATCGTAACAAGAAAACATTTGACAAATAGTTTACGGATAATCATCGATTGTTTTCGCTCCTAACTGTGAGCCTGATAAGAGAATAAGTAATAAAGATTTAATTTTCCCAAATATTGTTTGTAAACCATTGCATTGGTTTAGGCAGTAATAATAATACGCGAAGTAACGGCCATATAATGGGTTTGAGGAGATTGGACACAACACTGCGCAGATAGACTTTGATCTCTCAGTGACAGAAATTTAAAAGGCCCGCCAATTTTCACAAATTGATTTAATTATTGATTTAATCTAACCTCAATACATATGGTACACGGAGAATCCCACCGTCACATGAGTTTTTTTTCTTTACAATAGTAATCTCCTTAAAAATAGGTTAAAACTTCCTCAAAGGCGTCCAATAGATTGTCCATTAATCAGTTTCGGACCGGCATGTGTTCCGGAGCGTACAGTTAGGTCAGGAAAAATCGAGAGACTGCGCGAGCGGAATGATATAATTTTCAGACACCTTTAAGCCCACCGATTTGAGAATCTGGGAAATGTCTCGCGATTTTTGGCTAATGCCGCTTTTCATTATCCCCAAATATTCCGATGTCTCAAAAGTGGATTGTTTAATTTTACTCACGACACGATAAATTTGTTGTCGAGACTCAGTTCGATGACGGCCACGCGGCGCAGAAGTTCCACCTGCATACTATTTCTATGGAAGTACATTCGGCTTATTCCTCATATTATTCTTACAAACTTCACAGTCACTTTACCCCATGATTCCCATATTAAAAAAGTTGTTCACTCGGAAAATACGGTGTCATATCTACGCAGGAAACTTTGTCGTTAGTAGCCAGCAACAATTTGGGAATTTGCGTTACATCAAAATCTATGATATGTGAGATGACGAATGGGCCACCATATCAACTGTTGTTGGGTCAGGTTCGCCCGCATTGCGATCCGCCGCTTCGAAACTTCTATGCCTACCTTTTCAGAAGGGCCCCCTAATTATTTTTCTTACTCCTTGAGCTATGTGACTGAAAAATAAAATTTAATCGGCGGCATACCCTTTGGTCAAGCTCTATCAGAAAATGTAACCAAAAATCCAACATGGCCGCTTTGATGACAGTGACGTCATTTTTAAAAACGGCATTTTTTGGTCGATTTTTCGGTCAGAGTTTCCGATTGTTTTCATTTATGCGATTTCTCCGCATGAACTGCCTGATAAATTAGTAAATATTAATGTGATGTGAAATCAAATAGTTTTTTTTTCCACTTTTCATTGCGGAAAAGCAGAAATTTTGAAGAAATATGACGAAAACATCACTTTTCTGGTACCCAACGTGGCCGCCGTGTTGAATTTACCCATGATCCTCTGCTCGGGAGGTTAAGCAAATAGGATTAAATGACCCCAATATAATACACTATAATTTCACGGAGTTTCAGCTCTCCGTTTTTTGTCGTTCCGGAGATAGCACAGAAAGTTTGGTAGTGGTGTTGGGGGGGGGGGCATTTTGAATACTACGTCAAATATTTTGTATACTAGATTGGACCTTTACTGTTAGAGCCCATTGCATATTTGATGACTGTCAACAGTCGGATCTTCCATTGGCTTCCAAAACAATTGAGTTTTATAGAAACAGCAGTGCGTCGTGGGATACCTTCCTATTTTACAGCATGTGAGTGGTCAATTCAAATTTTCAAACAGAAATCTGGGATTCATACTTCATCAAAAGTGAAGTAAAATGCGGGCAATCATGAAGTTTCGTTAAAAGTTCAATGTCCACAAGTGTGGAGCTAAATTTATCATCGTGTCAGCCTATCGCAATAACTTACGTTTATCATCCATTAGTAGATCGAAGAACCCGTTCCATGTTCCATGGTAGTCATATAGTTTGAGTTTCTTGATGAAATGAAAGAACGAAACAAACACATCTTTGGGGTTCCTTAGGACGTATATAATCTTGGCCTTCTTCTTAACGAGGCCGGTCGGGTAGAACTCGGGTGTTAGATGGGTATTGAGCAGGCGGACTGAGGGTAGTTTATCCACAGAGTCTGCTGGTTGAGCCTCAATCATGCTTTCACCCTTCGTCCGGTCCTCGTGTTCCACTTGTCCTTTACCCGTCACCAGCATGTTAACGATTTCCCAGAGCCAATTACTTCCTGGTGGAATCAAGAGAGATTGCAACAGTTAACCATGTTAAGTATGACAGCGAATAGTTCATGTCTGGCTTTCCAACACATGTATAAGTATCCTCCACAATTGGAAACCATCACATGTGGTATGAGACCGACATTCTATAATCGGTGGGAAATTGACGATTGACGTTTTCTCAAATTTTAAATGAGCCTTGCAATTATACAATTTTATTTCGCGAGAAGTATGACAAGGTCGTCGAACTCATTTCTGGGCTTGTCATTTCACTGATCAAAAATTAAAATTGAACGAGTTTACTCTAAGCAAGTTGCATTTCACCATACGTCAATAACTGTGTTTTTTTTTATGTCCACATGGTGTATACGTCTGAAACTGAACCAAATCAAACGTAATTCCACGTAAATTTCTCTGTAGATTAGCCGAACATAGACACCTATCACAAATTATTCCCACCCAATAATCGAGAAGATCCCTATAAAGAATTTGTGTGTACTTTCAGAATACTGAAAGAATATATTAAGCAAAACAAATGAGGATCACCGAACTCGACTGTCTCCTGACATCGCCCGACGCGGCCGTCATATGAAAGTAGCGGGAAAACAGATTCAGGAGAGAGAGACTCATCTTCTTCAATCTACCGTCACAACGCCAGACCCAATGCATTTGCTCGTTAACTGGCAATCTCGTAGAGTGGACTAATTTCACTACGAATTTGTCTCGTGTAACTTCTCTTGCTGATTTTTTTTAAATTCTATTTGACAAGATTGTCTGAACATTATTCTAATCAAGGCTTCATATATCAAAAGTAATGTCTTTTATTTCAGCTGGAGGATAAACCAACACACTTTTTCGTTTTCCCTTGGGTATTGACTAAGTTGTCTAGGATGCTATTTTAATATATGTCTGTTTAATTAAATATTATACTCTGACCGGAACTTGATAGTATTATAAGCAAGTTCCATTGTTGCAAAATTGAACTTGTGTATGGATATAGAATACGTTCATACGCGCGAAATTTGTACCATTGTGGTGTTTTCTCTGCAAAATATCAGAACTGTATACAGAAGGGAACTGGTTGTGGATAAAAACCTGAGAACACTCAACCAAAATGTGGTAAGATGATAACAGAAGAAAACTCGAGTGTAACTTGGAGAAGATTCATTATATCTCTCATCCTCACTGAACCAGGGGTACCTCTATCACAGATACCCATGGTACACATGGAATGATTCTTGTTCATGGAAAATGTGGCTGTAAATTTCAGCCAAGCGGTCTGTTTCAAAGTTTCGCCTTTGTCCCAAAAGAAAATTTGACGTTGTCAAGATGCATATCACCATAATCCGTGACATCACATAACTGGATACCCGGATATGAGCATCTAACAGATAAAAGGACAATATATTTATGTTTTTAATCTGCCACAGCCTGTAGCTTGAAATTCGTAATAGGAGACAAAACATGAAACAAACTACACAGGGGTATTCGGGATATATTGATAACTAATGAGCGAGTATGATTTTAACGTCATTTTCAACATTTTTCAGTCATATCACGACGGTGCCTACTTGTGCCAGAACGCGAGAGTGTTCACAGTTCCTTTTATCCTGGACACTGATCAGCTCAGCCAGTACAACACCCGGCCACCCATTCAAGTGTTGACCGAGCTCAGCGTTGCTTAACTTCGGTGATCTGACGAGAACCGGTGTGCCCAACGTGATACCCAGTACCTATTGATAACTAATTACATGTATTGATAAACAATCAGTCCGTATATAATTGTAATTGGGGAAATGGATAAACTTCAACGAAATAATTGTGGGACGAATGGATTTGCAAACTGTGTCCATCTATACAACTGAAGCGATGACCATCAACACTGTAAACTACCTAAAAGTTTGCCACAACCAGATATTCACGGAAGGTATAGATCGTATTAAGAAATCTAGTCGCGAGCGGCAATAACGGGTTCCAAGATTTGGCAATGACCTTGACCTTCGACCTAAAAATAAGTAGGTCAATGAATAACTCCTCAATAAAGTTACAATATGTTTGGCGAATCATAACTTTAAGATGTAATCAAGACACTATGTTGAATTCAGTTGTGTGATGTGATCTTGTCCTTTGACTCACTGGATTTGATATTCATAGTGTGATTTCTCTAACATCTTTTATGCAAAAAAGATAATGTAAAGTTTTGAGTATGTGAAGTTTTGAGAAGTATGGAGGATAAAGCACAAGAAGTGATTTACCCTTTACCTAAAAAGTGAATAGTTCTTCTTAAGATCACATGGATATCACACCTGTAAGGTTTTGATGTATTTGCTGAATCAAAATAGTCCGGGAGCCAAACCCCAGTTTGAGCCTTGACGTGGAAATGGAGTCCACCTAACGTTTTTTGATGGATTGTATATCTCCTGTGTGTGCAGATTCAGAATCCGGATGATGCCAGCATGGCACCCTTGGGGAAATCAAAATATCCAAGATGGCCGCCAGCATATTCAACATAACCGCTGTACGTCGCTTAGATTGATCGCTATGTGGGATTGAGCTATATATTTTTGGTCTACGAGTGCTCGAAAAATGATGTATAGATTTATTAGTACTTCATACCACTTATAATACTACCTCCAGCTTATCTCAACAGTACCGGGGTGGAACTGACGTCAGTCTGCGCATGCGCAGTAGAAAAAGGGTATTTTAATGGACGTTTTGGGGTCGAGACGGACCCATATTGGGTGTACTGGGCTGTGGGAGGTGTCATCGTAAAGCGCTCGTGGAGGAGCGTACGACTGGGCTAACGTGTCGTGCGTTTTCAACATTCTGCGCATGCGCAGACAGGGAATGCTGGGAAAATGGGCACTGGGAGGGACGTTTTGGGGTCGAGGTGGACCAATAGTGGTCCGATTGGGCCGTATGAGGTATCAGCTCGAAGCATTCGTGGGGGAGCATTCAACTGGATGGATTGTAAGGTGGAACTGACGTCATTCTGCGCATGCGCAGAAAAAAAATGTTATTTGAATAGACCTTTTGGGGTCGCGACGGACCAATAGTGGACCGATTGGGCTATAAGAGGTGTCATCGTGAAGGTCTCCTAGGGAACCATCCGACTGGGTTACTGTGTCTTCCGGTTTCAACATTCTGCGCATGCGCAGTCTGGCCGTAGAATAGAAAGCAGACATTTATGGGTTCGTGGGGGTATGTTGAGTGATTGTGGGACCATTCGGAGTCCTAATAGGCCGTGTAGGGTGTCAGCTTGAAGCTCTCGTGGTGTTGACCACGACTCGAGGGATGCTCACGTCATCAGTAAGAGTGGTAGAGAAAGCGGCCATTCTGGCGGGTGAGAAGGTAGGTGTTTGGGGTGGAGAAGGGCCATCCGTGGTCCAAATGGCCAGTGACGCGTGCCGAACGCTGGGTGGTGGTGGTAGTGTCTGTACATATAGGGATTAACACGTGTCCCTCATCAGTCCGGGATGACGATTGGTATGGTTTTTGTTGGAAGTCATGGCGGAGCGTCCTGTGTGAGTGTGTGTGTGTGAGTGTGTGTGCGTGTGTGTGTGTACTGTGTGTGAACATTGAGCTTAGTTACCCGTCTCTCTTTTTGAAGACATGGGAGGCTCTGAAAAGAGCAGTTCTTTTCTGTCGCTGTAAGACAGAACTGTCATTGCCATAGCATCAGGGTCGATATGGCAAAGACCATTGTGAGGTCAACGAGCCGTCGCTGGTTCCAGCGTGAGCGCTCGTGGTCCATAGCCCGGGAATCAAGAAGGGCTGTCATAGTCCAGTAGTGGAGGGTGAAAGCACACCTCTCCATCGAGTCGACCCTCTCGAGGACCGCTTCTGTGAACATTTCCAGGATCTGGCGTCGCCCCTTGTTGTCGTCGCCATCTTTAAACATGGACCTAACCGCTGCTCGGTAACCCGTGAGTGAATTAACCCTGATCGCATGCTGTAAAATGTGAGTCGCATAGGAATGGGTCTCCGCCATGGCTCTGCAACAGTAGGAATGGGGGTGTGGGATCCAGAGGGACGTGCTTTATAGACCATCGCAGATCGGGAATTGTGGGCAAAGGGCTCTTGGGTGAACTTAACGCTCTACCATAACACATTGACGCCATGGTGTAGACAGATGATAGAACAACAACAACAACAACAAGGATGACAGATCAATCATTTTATTATCCCCACCAGCACATCATACCCACGCTGGGGGAGCCGCGTTGGGTATGTTTACAATTCTCGTAAACTCTTGTCCAATCAGAAGCCGTCGTTTGAGAAATTTCAGTCTTCGGTCAGGGTCGCTCTTGGCCTAAGCGTGGTCGAGCAGTCCAGAATACCGATGAGGCAGCATGTTCTGAAACAGTTGTTTGCGCATTCTGCTTATTTCCCAGGGCCTTGGTGGGTCGTAACCCTATATCCTTTTCCAAGTGATGCTTTATGCTAGAGCGTTAAGGTCACACAAGAGCTTGGTCTCCATGATGGACCTGTGTGTGGGGTCGCTTTTCATTTCAAGCGGCTAGGCTATACCGTTCATAGATGGCCATGGCTGTTTTTCCTGATGTTAGGGCGCATTTGGATGTACGCATGACTGACTTGAGAGCTTGGAGCTTTCGGAGCTGTTGGAGCTCGGAGCTCTTGCGTTAAGACGGGCGTTGGGCGTGCCTCAATCTCGGAGCTCCGAGCTCTTGGAGTCTGAGCTCGCAGCTCTTGGAACTCGGAGATCGAAAGTGACGTCATCGTACGCATGCGCACACACCTGTGGTGCACCCGCACCCTGGTGTACCCTGTGCTCTACGGACATTGGGAAATATGTCATATATATCAGCACTTTGAAAGCCATGGGTGATTGAGGTAACCAATAAATTCAACGCTTTATATTTCGAAGAGACGGACATACTTTAACCCTATCTGGCCTGGGCTTTTTGGGACCTGTCCTGACCTGGGGGGGGGGCGAAATGGCCCCCCTAATTATTTTTCTTACCCCTTGAGCTAGGGAGCTGAAACTTACCACACTATACCCTTGGGTCAAGCTCTACCAGAAAATGTAAAAAATCCAAGATGGCCGCTTTGATGACGTCACAGTGACGTCATTTTCAAAACGGCATTTTTGGGTCGATTTTTCGGTCGAATTTTCCGATTTTTTATTTATGCAATTTCTCCGCAAAAACTGCAGGATAAAATAGTAAATATTAATGTGATATGAAATAAAATAGTTTTTGCCCACTTTTCATCGGGAAAAAGCAGAAATTTTGAAGAAATATGACCAAAACATCACTTTTCTGGTACGCCACGTGGCCGCCATCTTGGATTTGCCCATGATCCTCTACTCGAGGGGTATGCAAATAGTCTCAAAATGACCCCAATATGATAAACTATAAAGTCAAGGAGTTTCAGCTCTCCATTGTTTGTCGTTCCGGAGATAGCGCAGAAAGTTTGGTAGGGGGGACCATTTCGGCCCCCAGGCCAGGTAGGGTTGTAGGGTTGAAGGGTCAACGGCAGCCATATTGAATAATTTTTCCTGCTATTCCTGTTTGTTTTTGCCAAATTGTTGTGTGACGTATGTACTGATTGAATTTATCCCAAATTTATAGTCAAATATATCACAATCAGTGATCGAGATCATCCATGCGACAATTCAGCACGACATAATAACCAGGAAATGCCTCATGGCGGCCATCTTGGATATTTCGATTTCCCCAAGGATGCCACCTTGGCATCATCTGGTTTCGTGATCAGCGCATCGAAAAGATATAGAAACCATCAAAAAACGTTAGGTGGACTATATTTCCAGGTTTTTCGACATGCTCCCGGACTAAAACTCAAGACACAGACCGGATAATTTAGATTCAGTTTCGCGGTACTCTGTCCTTGACCTTGGACCTATTGAAGACCAATATCAATTCCATGAGAGCTATTTTTCCAATATATCATGTACATGTGGACTATCTTGCAGGTCGATTATATATTTATAACCTAGGGAAACAGCATGGGCGTGGTCACTATCTATATATTCATATGTAAATATTACTATTACCAGGTGCTGGTTAAGGAATTGAGTATAAGCACACCATCGCCGAATACGTCTACTTATCGATAAGTAGAACAGCATTACTCTGGAAGATTTATTTAAATCCCCATAAAACATTTCCTAAAGAAAGAGGTATTTGTCTTTCAACCATTCATCACGATATACCGAAAGTGTACTGGACAAAATGCATAAATCACCACACAAAGCTAGATTCATAGCTGGATCTAGAAGTTGCACCACCAAGCTTCTTCCAACCCTGTTGACGAGGGTCCTTCAGAAGGTAAAAGCATTTTGAGAAAGGTATTGCGTCACTATATTCAAGAACTCTGGCATTGAATGCATGTGGATATTGAAAAACTCAGAATATCTTACGGAAGAACTTGATGCTAAAGGTCACGTGCATTTCAGACATGTATCCACATGAGATTTCTCAATTCTTTATACTACAATACCTCATCAGGATTGTATTGATCGTATTAGTTCATTAATCGTATCGGTGTTCAAGATAACTGATCCCGGGATATTAATGCCCGAAACGTATTCTTTAGCTCTACTACATACAAGGGATATCATTCATGGGATATTTCTTTGTTTATAGAGTTGCTTGAATTTCTCATTAATAATATCTATGGGAAATTCGGCAATACAATATGTCCACAGCATATAGACATTCCTGTGGGTACCCCTTTTGGCTGACCTATATGTATTCTCTTATGAATACGACTATATGCAGACGCTTTCAAAAACTTATTCACCAAACGCTATATAGATGATCTTCCTGCTGTGGATAATCGCTGTATAAATGACGCAGTACAGGATATATACCTAGCTTCACTGGATTTAAAGGAAACTACAGATGGCCCTAAAGACATGTCTTATTCAGACATTTGTCTCTATAAACATGAAGCGGGCCTTCTCTCTCGTCGACTTTACGACAAAAAAGAGATGATTACATATCTCGCCTAGTAGCATTAGCTAGATCCTGTGTTAAATGTGACGATTTTAATCAACGTCACAAAATATTATTGCAGAAACTTATATAACGCCTCCACTCGAAGTTTCTCAAATTTGGCGATACATATCGCACGCTAATAGCAAAATACGAACGTAGCGTGGAAGATCTATGGCGGTACGTTTCGTAGCTTGTGTCTTATTTACGCTTAATTCGTGGCTAGGGGCCGTATAAACCTATGTATTTCAATATCCTCATAGTGTCCATATGAACAACACAATCAAAGCGTGACTGAGAAACATCATACTCTAGATAACGACTTTACAAATAAAATCATCTGGATTAAGAATACTGATCAGCGATACGGATTTGATATTTTTGGAACATCATGATGTCTTGCTTGCATCTCGTTCGCATTCTAGCGACATAAAGTGGCCCATTAGCAGTGCGATCAAAGCTACATTACCCAGTGCGACGTCATATGACGTACGCGCCATGAATACGTGCGTGTCGTTCGCGCAAACATAGTAGGACAAGTCTTTACATCCACATTCGAAAGTCGTGTGAGATTTCCACGATACCTCATAAGGCATAATATGCATTGAATGTAAAGCCATTATATCCTGGCTCTAATATGAAACAGAGACTATTTGAAATACAGTCAACTTAAATCACAATAGAATTTATTTAACACATCAAAATATTGCCATGTTCCGAAACTCAATCACAGACGTATTCAAAAGAATATTTACGTTATCCAAGTCAAGCTGCCTTCTCACAATAAATTAGCCCCAAGGAGGAACTCAATTCGTTTCAAATTTTACATCGTATTATTGATAGCTTTATGACATTTTAACGGCTCGCCAAATAAATATTATTACGAAATTGCAGTTTCAACAGTTCAACAACCTGCTTTAGGATAGGCCAGTATCATGACGTCGTCTTCTCTCGCTTGTAGATTTGGCAAACCTGATAAAACCTCATCATTGTTGACCTGGAAGACAGGGAAATATTTGTTCCGGAACTCGAAGTATTGTATGGTGTTTCCTTCGACATCTGTCACCTTGATTTCTGGCATTATTGTGCTAGGTGTGGATAAATCTTCTTCCTGCAGAAAAAACGACGAAGAGCTGAAAATACTTTCTAAAACCTTAAAGAGCAATCTGGTAAGTCCCATTCCCATTGTCACTGTACAACTGTTTGCGGCCCTCAAGCATCAACAGGAGAGGGCTAATTGTTGCGGCTAGCTTTCTTTCATATTTGGATACATTCTTCTCCTTTCCTGAGAAATTCCATTTTAATGTACCGCCGATCTCCGGCTCAGTTACAGGTTGGTATTCTAAGCTGAGTTTCATTAGCGTCCATAGATATTGCCTATCTACTCTCCGTCATCGTATAGCTATGCAGGTTACATATGGCGGTCATAGAAATATGATTATCGTGCACTTTTTTGATTCTTGTCGAAAGAATGGAACTAAGAATAACGTCAACCTAAATGGATAACGTCATCTTTCAAAGAATAATTCGGCGCAGTTACATAGTGGAACAAAAAGAATCTTTCCATTTTAATTAGACGTCTACTTTGAAGCTTGTCAAAAATCAATTAACTCTGCATAATTTTTCTGTAGCGTGTATAAAAACTGGACTGAGCTCATGCGAAATGAGCATCATTATTCTGTGATATTTTCGCTTATATTTCATGCCCATTATCGAATGATAAACCGCACATGCATCTATGATCATAAACCTTTATACCAGTGAGAACGAATACATTATGACGTCTCCCTGTGTAATTGAGTACCGGTACATGAAACAACTGTACTGGAATTTTATTTAGAGATAATTACGAAGTTATTTTAAGCGTGATATATTATCAATATCACGGAGTAATGATATTCATTGTGTAGAGTTCCGTTTGTTATACACGCTGCAAAAAAGAAAATTCATCCTGGGGTAATTATTGATTTTTTTTGCAAGCTCCCAAGAAGGCGACTAATTAAAATGAGCAGACATTCTTCTGCAGAACTGAATAACCTGTGAGCTCCAGGACTCGTTTCGATTATCCACCATTTCGGAGAACGGCGGTGAAACAAATTAAGATTTTTCGCTGGAACATGACGATTTCGGCGTCCATTTAAATTGATTCGTATTCTTTATGCCAATCTCTCAACAAAGATCTTGCCAGGAACGGTACAAAGCTAAAGTAAGTGCGCGATAATCATATTTTTAGTACCGGCACAGGAAAGACTTTGTTCTCAGGATAGATAGGAGGAAGGCGGGTATTTACGATCGTAGGTAATTGGTTCTCCGATACATACTCAGACTACGTGTGTAGTTCAGTATTCCTTTTGATTGCCAATCTCGCGAAAGAGCTAGCGTA
>JAVTVY010014309.1:0-66523 GCA_036873755.1 Hanleya hanleyi
CATATAAGGGAAGTGGGAAGAGGTGCTGACATACTGACTGCCTCACATGACTTCACAGAATAGTCTTCTGGTTAACCTATTCTAAAGCACATACCAAGAATCTAACGATTTCGTGATATGTGTTGTATCTCAGGTACGCTTTTATTGTACCTGTTCATGTGGCAACTTGATGATATGACCACACGGCCTCTAGCACCGACATAAGCGGTATTAGATACAAATCTAGAGAGCTGTGATGGAAATGCTCTGACAACTCGTATACTGGTAATTGGTGAGCTGTTTCGCTGTGACAACTCGTACATTGAGATTGGTGAGCTGTATCGTCGTCAGATGTAAATGACGGCATTTAACACAAAAGACTAGTCTGTAAGGCCCGATGTCGACCCAGCATCAACTTCCCACAAGTGCCAACATATATCAAAGACCAAAAGGTCTGTACAGGGGCGGGCCTCGGGGACGAAACGTCCACCAGCAGAATCTCGCCATACAGGAAAAAATTACAACACATATAAGGGTAGTGGGAAGAGGTGCCGCCATACTGACTGCGGTCACATGACTTCACAGAATAGTCTTCTGGTTAACCTATTTAAAGTATTACTACCAAGCGAATCTAAATTATCTGTGATATATGTGTTGTATCTCAGGTACGCTTTTTATTGTACCTGTTCATGTGGCAACTTGGATGATATGACCACACGGCCCCTAGCACCGGCATAAGCGGTATTAGATACAAATCTAGGGAGCTATGATGGAAATGCTCTGACAACTCGTATACTGGTAATTGGTGAGCTGTTTCGCTGTGACAACTCGTACATTGGAGATTGGTGAGCTGTATCGTCGTCAGATGTAAAATGACGGCATTTAACACAAAATACTAGCCTGTAAGGCCCGATGTCGACCCAGCATCAACTTCCCACAAAATGCCAACATATATCAAAGACCAAAAGGTCTGTACAGGGGGCGGGCCTCGGGGACGAAACGTCCACCAGCAGAATCTCGCCATATACAGGTAAAAATTACAACACATATAAGCGAAGTGGGAAGAGGTGCCGACATACTGACTGCGTCATATGACTTCACAGAAGAGTCTTCTGGTAACCCTATTCTAAAGACATACCAAGAATCTAACGATTCCTGATATGTGTTGTATCTCAGGTACGCTTTTATTTTACCTGCTCATGTCGCAACTTGGATGATATGACCACACGGCCCCTAGCACCGGCATAAGCGGTATTAGATACAAATCTAGAGAGCTATGATGGAAATGCTCTGACAACTCGTATACTGGTAATTGGTGAGCTGTTTCTAACGATTCGTGATATGTGTAGTATCTCAGGTACGCTTTTATTGTACCTGTTCATGTGGCAACTTGGATGACATGACCACACGGCCCCTAGCATCGGCATAATTGATATTAGATGCAAATCTAGAGAGCTATGATGGAAATACTCCGACAACTCGTAAATTGGTAATTGGTGAGCTGTGTCGCTGTGACAACTCGTACACTGAGGATTGGTGAGCTGTATCGTCATCAGATGAAAATGACGGCATTTAACACAAAAGACTAGTCTGTAAGGCTCGATGTCGACCCAGCATCAACTTCCCACAATGCCAACATATATCAAAGACCAAAAGGTCTTTGAAATAGGGTTCTGAACCAAACCAAAGAGAACCAAATAGGGTTCTGGGTCACGAGCATAAGGATGTAGACTGCAAGCTTGGTGTGCCTAGGGTAAGTCGTTCTAACGATATCTTGGTAGCGGGAAAGCTGCTCCGGACAGACGAACGGACGGACAGATGAGGGGTAAAAAAAAGGACAGTTGTATAATGTATCTTGCGTCTAGTCCGTCATTCAATATTCAACGCATGGTAAATTGTTGAATGGATGATGCAATTGGTTGCAAATGCGCTGCCAGTTGGGCCCGAACTGTACATTCGCCCATATCGGTCAAGATTTAGTCTTTATGACGAAAAGCGAAATTCCGCATGATGTCCCAATTACGGATAACTAGTAGAATTTTCGGTATATTTTAAGACATTACATAACCGACTCTTTAGAGCTATCTCCATCTCTCTTTATTCAATGTATGAAACATATAAAATTGCTGCCTTCTAAACTCTTTCTCCGTGCGTTCGACCAGCTCATTGGTGAGATGCACGGATGCGGGATTTATAATGCGCATTTCAAGAGCCGGGAACACAAAAACAAGCCTCAGATTACATGAATGGTTCACACAAAAGCTGTAGTCGAACACTGATAATCGGGCCAAAGGCGATACGGATGTACAGTTCACAAAGAACTAGGTATTTTGCCCATATCACACCACGTTAAATGACACAGTTTCATTAAAATAATCTACAGAAACCAGACCTATAATTCCCGGATACTGAACTTAGTCAAGATTGAAACCAGTGATCACCTAGACTGTATGAACTCTGGTGCAACCAGTCCCAGTTTGACTGAAACAAGGCTGTCCGACTTTTACTACTTCTGGGTTGAAGACATATCTGACCTGGGCGATTTGGGGTGTACCACATCCTGGGTGGGGGAGTGCACCCTATATATTTTCGCTATTATCGCTAAGGCTAGTGGGTTAAAACTTACCACACTATATCTTTGGGTCAAGCTCCACAAGAAAATGTAAAAAAAAACAAGATGACCGCCATGATGACGTCACACTGACGTCATTTTCAACAAGAGCATCTTTTGGACGATTTTTCGGTGAGAATTTTAAAACTTTTTATTTTTGGATTTTTCTTCAAAATAAAATATCGTACACTGCAAAATCTGATCGTAGCGTTCAAGTTCTCTCAAGCTTCGTTTGGTAACATGTGTCTAATTCCGCTTAAATCAGAACTAGGTGTCCTTTGAATATCATTTGTTTTACATCTCCATGGTGGTTAGATAAACAGTGACAATCAAAGCGTCAACCTTAAAGACGTAGATTTGTTTTACGGAAATGCTCCATTATTCCACCTATTAGAATTCGAATGAAACCAGAGCCCGCTCTTGCCAATTCCACCATAACAGTTGGCCAAACCAGAGGTAGATATTACACTGACAAAATAGAAACAGACAGGTATGACCCAGCTCGCGTGTACACAAATATTTGGTCTACTGAGAAAAAAATATATATAAAGGCTATTTATACGGTTGGTTCTAAAGATGCTGACAGAGTACGATGTGCTATTATTTTTTGTTCCAAAAGTAAAACCTTTCGACTACCAGGCAAAAGTTCGATAATTACTCATGAAGCCAAACTGCTGCGTTCACTAAATAAGAAAAATGTCATGTACTCAGATTCACTGTCATGCCTTCAAGCGAATAAAAGTGGATCTTCAACTCACCCCCCCGTCCATATTCTAAATGTATATGACCGTAGATTTGATCAACAGGTTGATATTGTTTTTATGTTGGTTGCCTATTCATGTTGGCATCAAAGAAAATACTGAGACTGATGAAATGGCTATCATATATAATGACAGCCTTAGGTATCAAGTGAATGAGGTTGATCCTGTTGGAATCCCGTATAGCGATTTCAGAACCTGTAATTGTGCTTATGTGAGAAAGCATTATGGAATGCTAAGAATAAAAGCAAGCTTCATTAGTTCAAAAAGAACTGCAGGCTACGCTCCTCTGAGCAGCCTGAAACGTTTCGATCAAGCCCTGATCAGGTGGTGTAGGATGGGACGATTAACTCAAGAACATTTACTAAAAAGGAACCAGCCCCGAGATGTATTCCCTGCTATGAAGATCTCACAGCGAAACATACTTTGGATCAACTGTATAGACTTTAAGATCGCAGGGGATTTATTTTATCGAGCAGCAACACTTAATAGAGGATCTTACATGACTGGCTATTTAATATGAAAGTTATGACACGAGTTGAGTAAGTTTTATATGTTGCGAGGTTTAGCGAGCAACATATAAAACTTACTCAACGAGTGTCATAACTTTCATATTAAATAGCCACGAGTGTAAGATTCTGTTTATCACATAACTGATTTTATGCAAATTATTACGCAATAATTCGAAATATTTTATCATCGAATCTATCTCAAAATTTTCTTTCTTTGTTTTTTTCTCGACGAAAAAAACGTCCGTGGCTCAGGCGCATCACAGCCTTGCAATTTACTGTATACGCTAAGCCGATATAGTTCCAAAACGCAACCGAGTCTGAGCACCTCCCTTTTAAGGCTGTTCAGTTCCCACAGCATTTCAAAATATCGTAGACCATTTCACAACAGAATGCAGTAAGTGTAACTTTTGAATACGGTATGTAATCCGTTTGAAGTCTGTAATCATCCAGATCTATTGCAAGAAATAAGCAAACATCGAGAAGATTCCATGTAGATATATTACAGAAGAATGAACAAACGTTTACTTTCGAAATCTGACGGGATACGGTACCCAAAATGGCGACCTGGCTCGATTCGCCAAACAACAATGACAGACTACGGTACGTGAGTACTTTATACAAAATATGAAGCTCAAAATTGTCGAAATAATGTATTGCCGATCATTTATTTATTTATTTATTTTATTTATTGTGCTTTAGCATGATGACAACATTACATGCAAGGGTAGCCCAAACAGGTGGCGAACACCAAGACTAGTTGGGCTCCCGATAACAATAAAAAATATGTACATGAAGCGCAAACGTAATAAAATTGAAATAAACATAAAACTAGGATTAGTATTTAAGACAGAAAGATAAAAATGATAAACTATAGCATATGGTACTGTGGCATGCAGATAAAAACATGTACACATGAGATACACATAAAAATATAACGATTTAAAACAAGAGAACTAAAATACTAAGAAAGCACAGGAAAGCGTAACATGGAAAGATATCACAGTTGGGAATCAGCCGAGTCTGCATGACGAGCATCGACAAAAGGAAGTCCAGGTACAAGTGTTGTTAACATTAAAATTGGATATTGTTTTCTGGGCATAACATTTCTTGACCCGGCGTCTAAAACAATCTACAGTCAAGGACACATTTACCCGAGCATTTGCTGCTTGTATGGCTATTGACAATTATAGTATGCAGGTCGATGCATGTATCTGGATAAAATGATCGTCTTGCAGATATCTATGTTGTTGTTGCACTTGTAAACATAGTATTTCGTAGTAAAATTTTATCAATGGGGAAAATAGTTTAATGACGTCACCACCAAGCGTAGTAATTTATTTTCTCACGCTACACGTACTATCCAATAAGCTTGTTGGAAAGTGTTATGTCACTAGTTACATACGATATTTACGTCATGGCTTTATGTCACTGAATAACAACACAGTTATGTGATAAAAGATCTTATTTGTCGGGTAAAAGCACATTCGATTTTAGTTATTTAGAAAAAATCGGTCTGTTGTATACATTTTAATGATGTACAGGTTTGTAATCTGTTGTGTTGGTCACTTTTAGATTGTTGGGTTGTTGACTTGTTTCATTGCTGAACGCCACGTTAAACCTTCATTCATTCTCTCTCTCACACACACACAAAGCGTGACTGAGATACATACTCTGGACACGACTTTGCATTCATATGGATAAAGAATAATGGTCATTGATTATGATGCTATGTATAGAACACCATCATGTCTTGCTCACATCATTGAAAACTGTTGACCGCCTCTCTCTTCTAGAAAATCTGCTTGTGTTTTTAGTATTTTTATTTCATACACATTTGGAATTGGTGCTATCATACGAAATAGATCTATTATTGGCGCGGGAATTCTTTTCCTTGCTTTTGAGGGATATACTTGGTCCATCAATACTTCACAATTGATATGAATGGTTATGTGTCTATAAAAGTTGGTTTTGGGGATATAACGGATGACTTCCGGTAAACCAAAGATTAGGGAACCCATTCACTTGCCGTGAATTATTCGCAGGATTTACAAGACATTTACGAAGACAATATTTCGGACTCATTCACCGGTTTTCTGCTACCTCAAATCTATCTGAATGTCAACCAATCTGACACCATAGATCGACATGCTGAATCAATGCACCAGTTTCTTTTGACCTATATAGATAACCAGATCTGGCCTACGATTGAGAACAGAGGAGAATGAGCAAGAAGAAGAAAGAGGAGGGAAGAGGTGAGGGGGAAGAGAAGAAAAGACGAAGGAGCGAATGAGGGAAAGGAGAGAGAGAGAGAGAGAATTAAGGTTTAACGTCGCATTCAGCAATATTTAAGCTATATAGCGACGATCAAACAAAAATTCTAAGTGTTCAATTCAACAACTCACGAAACTAATGCGTTAAAACAGGTACAAACATTAAAATGTGTACAACAAACCAATCTCTCTCAAATAATCTAGAATACAATCCTCATTTACTCGACTAAAAAGATCTGCCAGCGTAGTTGCTCGATAAAAAGTATCTCTTATAATCTTAAAATCTATGCAGTCTATGAGAATATATTTCACCGTGACATGGAATACACCTTGGGATCGGCTCTTGTTTTAGTAAATATTCTTGGGTTAATCGAGTGTGACCGATCCTACATCGTCTAATCATGGCTTGATCGAAACGTTTCTGACTGTTCAGCTGAGTACATGTATAACCAACAGTTTTTTTTTGAACTCGTGAAGTTTGTTATTATTCATAGTATCCAAAGATTGAAAAAGCTTTCTTACATAAGCGCAGATAGATGGTCTGAAATCGCTGTATGGGATTCCAACAGGATCAACTTCATCTAGAGCTGCCTTCGCCAATCTATCAGCTTCAGTATTGCCTTTGATGTCAACGTGACTAGACACCCAACAAAACATAATATCTATCTGTTGATCAAATCTAGTGTCATATAATTGTAGTATTTTCAAGATGGTGGGATGAGTTGAATTTCCACTTTTAATCGCTTTAAGGCAAGATACTAAATCCGAGAATATGACATATCTTTTCCTTCTAGTGGATCCAATACCTTCTAAAGCTGATAATAGAGCTTCTGCTTCTGCAGTAAATATGGAGCTTTTGCCTGGTAGACGACAGGTTTTAGTTTTGGAACTAAAGAGAGTAGCACATGCTACTCTCTCACGATCTTTAGAACCATCGGTATAAATAGCCTGATGTGATCTGTATTTTTCTCTCAGTAGACCAAATTCTTGTGTATATACGAGCTGGCTCGTGTCTGCCTTTTTATATTTTGTCAGTAAAATATCTACTTCTGGTTTGGATAACTGCCATGGTGGAGTTGGCAAGAGCTCGTTTGGTAAAATTTGACTAACTTTAATACCAGCTGCTAATGTGTGGTTTCATACGGATTCCAAGAGGTGGAATAATCGAGGGTTTCTTTAAATAGAAATCTGCATACTGAGGGTTGAAAACACAGTTATATGCAGGGTTTGAGTGGTTCGAACGTAGTTTTGTGATATATTGCAGCGATAGTTTAATCCTTCGAAGTTCTAAAGGAAATTCATCCACTTCGACATATAAGCTTTCTTTGGGTGATGTTCTGAACGTACCGAGGCAAAGTCTTAGTCCTTGATGGAGAATAGGATCTAGCTTTGCCAAGTTTGACTTGCTTGCACCATTGTAAACAATAGAACCATAATCGAGTTTGGAACGAACAAGTGATCGATATAAATGGAGAAGAGTTTGCTGATCTCCTCCCCACTTATAGCTGGCAACTACTTTCAACAAATCTAGAGCTTTCGTGCATTTGGCTTTTAAGCAATTTATATGTGATTTGAATGTTAGCCGTTGATCAAACAATATGCCTAGGAATTTGACCTCCTTTACCACTTTGATTTCAGTTCCGTCTAATGTAAGTTCTGGATCTTTGTACTGGAAATATTTTCTGCAAAAGTGTATACAATTTGTCTTAGCTCTGGAGAATTTGAAGCCATTTTCTAGACACCATTTCTGAATTCTGTTTAGACAGAGTTGTAATGTTCTTTCTATATTGTGTATACTTTTCCCACTACACGATATGTTGAAATCGTCTACAAAAAGTGAACCATCAATTAGTTTATTCAAACCTGCAGCCAAGCTATTGATCTTGATACTAAACAGAGTAGTAGACAAAATACTGCCCTGTGGGACACCCTGGTCCTGACCAAAATGATCAGACATAGTTGTACCCAAACGAATTTGGAATTGTCTATTATTCAAAAAGTCGAAAAAAAGATAGAAACCACATGTTCATTCTTAGCGAAAGCATTCTTGACATACGAATTTAATCTGACTAAATGATCAATGGTATTTCTATTTTTACGGAAACCAGCTTGAATATCAGTAAGTTTCTTTTCAGTTTCCAAGTACCAAACAAGGCGATCATTTATCATGCGTTCCATTGTTTTGCAGAAACAGGTAGCCAGTGAAATCGGACGATAATTACCAGGTTCTGTATGATCAGGGCCAGGCTTTGGTACTGGTATAACTATGGCATTAAGACATGACGGAGGAAACACTTCTCTTGTCCAAAGTCAATTGAATATGCGTAATAGAATATCCAGAGAAGATTCCCGTAGATGTTTCAAAAGCTCATAATAAATATTATCAGGGTCTGCAGCAGAATCGTTAGCTTTTGTGAGAGAAGCATGAAGTTCGTCAATTGTAAACATAACGTTATAGCCTTCATGGTTACCGGTGGGGAATGTAATTGCATTTTTCTCTTCTCTTTTTGGAAACTTTGAAATTTAGATACATAATTTTCTGACGAAGAGTTTTTGGCTAATTTATTTGCAATTTTTACTCTGTCAGTAATCGCCTGGTTTCCATCGTTGAGATGAACGCTTGTTCCAAACTTTTGTTATAGAAGTATGAGTATTTATCTTAGAAACATAATTTCTCCAAGAATCACGTTTATTCTGTTTCATGGTTCTGCGAGCTTTAGCTCTTGTAACTCTGAAATCTTTCAAATTTTCAGGATTAGGATGTCGGCGGAAATATCGTTCAGCCTTCTTCCTACATTTTCTTGCTTCTTTGCAGTCATCACTAAACCAAGGTTTCTTAATATGTGCAACTCCTGAAGATATGGGAATGGTGAGGGAAAGGAGAGAGAAAGGGGAAGAGGAGAGGGAGGGGAAGAAGAGAGAGAGGCGAATAGAAGTGGAAGGGAAAGAAGAGAGGGAGGGGAAGTGGAGAGGGAGGGAGAGAAGAAAAGGACGGGATAAGGAGAGGGAAGTGACCCCGCTCGAGTTTTAGTAATCATTTCCCTTATTTTCAGAAGCTAGGAAAATGGAGACCCAAAACTTCGTGACTTTATGGCTCATCAGATTGAGTCCATTTGCATAAACCAACATCACGAGTAAATTCAATTGTTGTCATTCGAGAGTCACTGTGACGTCGCATGAGTGATCCAATTTTATTCATTTAGTATATGTTGTCGTAAAGCTGAGCCAAAGATAAACACGATAAAGTGTGTGAAACGTCTGATAGCCTCAACGATAATGAACAATATCAACGGGGGTGGTGAGGACTAGCTATAGTTGACCGCTCCTCCCGCACGACTACGGTACACACGAACTTGCTTCGGCCATATATTATTAAGCGTCTTCCTTAGACTGGAAGAAGCATTGGCATGATTTATTGAATTTGTACACAATATTCAGTGATTCATAGCTCTAGAACACATGACCGTGGATGATGAAAACACGGCCATGGAGACTTCTCGTGATAATTATATACATATATAATTCGCTCTCAAATTCAAGCTGGAAATCCAGTCGGAGATGGATCAGCTGTTGTTAGATCGATGCTGGCGCATGCGTCGTATTTTGTATTCTGCATTTCTGTGTGGATCATTGAGTGAGTGAGTGAATATGATTTAACGTCGCTTTCAACACTATTTCAGTCATATCACGACGTTGGTTCTTATTCATTTTCACTCCGGGAAACCACAGGTGGGGCCCTATTCCTTTTCACACCGGAATCCCCACGAGTGCCTCAGATAGTCGTCTCTTACGACAAGCTCTCTCAGGAACTAAGACCTATGCCTACCATGACCTGGAGTATGCACAACGACATCCCAGGTCAATCCCCCTGGAGCCTCGCTGTGTGGATCAGTGACATGCACTGTATGAGACTACTGTGTTGGGGTGACAGGTCGAGAGGGGTTGCATCAATGAACGCCAATCAAACCGTTGAGTTCCCAATTAATTGTTTCAATTAAGCTAAGTATATGCCTAAATCATAGATTTGATACGTTCATTATCCTTCGGGACAAGTCAGAGAATAAAACATTTAACCTGTCGTTTGTCAGTCATAGCCACTCTGCATCGTTTCACTGCTTAGAAAAAGTTCTCTGTAATTTGAAATGAGCAGTCAAAGTACAATAGAAGCATAGAAGAATAGAAGTATAGAAGGATCAATCTGGTGTAAAATAATGTATATTTTATTACCATTCGCTGCGGTTTTATTTCGCGTACAACTCGAATATTACGCAATATCTTTCAATGAAAACTTCCGAAGAATGAGATAGAAACGGGAGAAATCTCGATTGAAGGCTACAACCCAGAATAGACTAACTCTTCAGTCGATAATTTCTAGGTTAAGAGATACACAATAACCAGACATGGTAGCCTGGATTTACTCAAAGAGAGATAACCTTCTAGGAAATCACTTCAGGCGATTTCCGCAACTAAGTTTCAAGTGAGAGGTTCGCGAAAGGCAAGCTGGTCATGGCGATAAGTACAATCCACACCGTGTTTAGTTCGTTCAACTTGCGTCACCGAAGGAGATTTGGATCAGATCTGATTATTGCAATGTACTCGTTAACAGGCCATTTTTCACATTTGACTTCATAGCTGCAAAATATTCTCAATTATGCGGAAGTATCCCTCTAGTTTGAATCCTAGTTTACTACTACAGGTGCCTATTCATGTAACTCTGCGAAAATAATTATGCGCGAGGGGATTGGATATGGCATCGAGAAATTAATAAAAAGTTTTAGTTTTTCTTTTATTCTTCCAGTGGATTTACGGATTTATTCTGAGTCAACGTGTGGTCATCAGAACGGATTTTCACAGTGATATTCAAAGCGGGATCAGGTGTATACTTTAATCGGAAAGTTACATGTGAAACGGTGCAGTTCTAAGTGAAAATAGTTGTTTCATGCTGGGTTTTGGGGGATGTTTAAACCGAGCTAACAGAGAAAAGTTATTCTTTCGTATATGGTTTCTTTACATCTTTAGTGAAATTATCAGCATGGTGATCAGATTGATTGGACGATTAGCCCCGAATTTTGGAAGTATTCATGCGCACTTTGGTATATAGTTCGAGACGCACTGTTTTTTTTTATTGCCCATTATGCATAGCAGCACCACGTGGCATCACGTGATTACAACCCAAGAATAAACAGGATCTATCTAACCCGAAATTCATACCCATTCCAGCCGAATTTAGGTTGCCCCTCAGGGCCATAAATTGACGAGAATGACCGGTGGTCTGGAACTACATGTAAGACTACACTATATTTGGTCACCTTTATTATATACACACATTTTCCTTGGATCAGACTCTCAGTAAGTATTATATGAGTTGTCATATTTAAATTAATATAAGTATTCGCACACAAAAACAATTGTTCATGGAGCTGTCATCACTCACATCTAATAGAAGTAATAAAAATGCTATAAGTGCCTATTAAGTACAATGTACACTGTTTCAGATTTTGAATTTTGAAGGCTACATATGATGCTAACATCTGAAGCCATCATCTTGTCATATCTGAAAATGCTAGACGAAAGACAACGGGAAATTATACATTCTGTCAAATACGTGCATATTTTAAGAAGAGCAGCACCTCCTAATAAAACAGCATCATATACCGATCGCGTCAGATGAAATACCATGAACGGAGTTAAAAAGTCATTTTATCTGTGAAAACAGTCAAAGATTGTCGGGAGACACTTCACATATCATAGCGTCAAAATGCGTGGTCATTTCTGGGGAGCAGTCGTTGAAAAAAGAGATAATTCACAACAGAGTACATGCATGTGAGACATTGCCTCTACTGCTTCGGCATACTCCATCCACTGATATTTTCACCACAAATTGTGCTACTGTATATGTGAAGAAGAACCAACGATTTCAAATCTTTCCAAGACAATATCACTGCTCTGATGAAGAGTATGTACTGTAACTTATACTAGCTTGAAAGTTTCTCAGTGTCTTTGAACTGATGCATTTCTTCTAAAACATGAAATTTGATAAAATTGTTGGGTTTCCTCTCATGTGTTTTCATGAGCGGAACTCTATCACGCATTAGTCATTTTCCCGCATGATTGCGGTCATATCGTAATTTAAATACTTCAAACCTGTGGCGGTCCACAAAACTACAAATTCCGTATTGTTCACCATTTAATGCATAGACAGATAGAACCGGATTCGGACGAGGTAACAGCGAACTGCTTACGCAAAGACATTTCAATAAAGTCGTTATGCCTTCAGGGTATCGCTTTCAGATTCACACCCGTTTGTGAGAGTGTCAGAACACCGTGGCATCTGGACGCGTATTTCACTTTCAAGCTGGTCCAGAGTTTACTAAAGTCCCGAAGATGTGGGCCTCTTGTTTGTATTGCTAGCGTTAAATAATCTTCTCAGAATTCTACCGACATTGCCAATCCTATAAATATATGGAAGCAGAAGTCATCCCACAGCCCCAGTTAATTTATGTTTGGATTACAGATAATCGGCAATCGGATATTTGGAGCGATATTCAAGTTGAGAAAAACTGACAACGCTTGGCGAGTAAAAATCAACCATATGACTCTACAGGAAAGCATCCCTCGGTGCCTAACATTCGGACCCGAGACGTAGCTTTAGTAATTCATCCGCGCTTTCATTGTAGATGTTCATGTGAGACTATGGAGTATCCACACGGCACCCAAGCACCGGCTTAAGCGGAATTATCTTGGGAGCTGTGATGACAGATGAGCTTAAACAACTCATCTGATGTTAACGGATGAGCCTCGTGGGCATCTAATGGAGTAAGCGCTTCAACACTGGGTAACCTGGTAAAGGCAAGAATACCCAGATGTCAGACATTGCCTCTACTGCTTCGGGCATACGCAGCATCCGATTGGGTTATTTGGAGCTTAAATGTATACGTTTAATGAGTTCCCATCTTACTAGTACCAGATCTGTACAAAATCTAGCGTCTCAGAAACTGTCGCTGTACAGGGGTTGGTTTCTAACTAACGTTCAGTGTAAATAAATGGGATCTTCCAATGAAGTCTTTTAATCCAAACAACCCAGAAATTTTCTTTACTCCCAGTATTACATCGAATTAATCCTACCCAAAGTCAACCAAAGTTTTGGCGAAGTGACGGAATTAGAACGTGTGGTTTGTACGGTAAATTTGCTTTGCTGTCTCGCTTATAACATGGACAGCTGAAAGAGGGCCAAATGCAACCAAAAAGTTGACGCACTCAATATGACATTCTGTTTGG
This sequence comes from Hanleya hanleyi, assembly GCA_036873755.1. NCBI lineage: Eukaryota > Metazoa > Mollusca > Polyplacophora > Lepidopleurida > Hanleyidae > Hanleya > Hanleya hanleyi. The sequence continues at coordinate 13,409 of JAVTVY010014309.1, forward strand.
CTAATGTTCTCTCTAGTGGAGTTTAAAGCGGGCTATATAGGACTTTCTCCGTAATATATAGTTAATTAGCGTGCAAAGTTTGTCCCCAATATCCTCAACTATTAGAGAGAAATTCTAGCGAACATACATTTATTCAGGGACTTATTCATCCCCTCGATACTACTCTACTCTTGGAAAAAAAATAGTCTGAACGGAGAAATCTAAAAAAAAAAACAAAAAAAACAAACAAACAAACCCGGCTTTGACGCAGATACACATTATACAGATATAAGGTATAAAAATGTATATACGAATGTGACATATATTTTAAAGTACCTTTATATGGTAACGATTGAATACATCTTCATGGGTCAATAACCCTACATCGACACCCGATTTCTTAGAACGCTCTTTAGTTGAGAGTTACGTAAATCGATTTATGTGATATATGGACGCCTATAGAAGTAACATATTATCACTTGTTTCTTCGAGGTATCATATTAGCACGTGTTTTCTCCGTGAGCATGACTTCGAGCGATGGAAGGATGATGTACTCTCCATCTCAAGAATGAATAACTAGTGGTCTTAGAATCCTGAGGAAATTACATTAATATTTATTTTTCGAATTATCGGAGCATTATGAAATCCCCCAACTGGAAATATACAATTGTTGGATCTGTTAAGCATTCGTGTCAATATTAAATATTGTAGGTTTTTGAGACCAAAATAGATAGCTATGCAACAATGAAAAAGAACGTCGCTGAACGCATGAAATAGAACGTCGCTGAACGCAGTTTATCACATGTATACACTATTAATTAAGAAATTCTGATATTTTGGTGGTACAGACTCTCTCAGATTGGAAAAATAACTTTGCAAACTATTATTCGTTGGATATGACAAGGCGGAGTCAGCTGTAACGTTAGAGCCCCCGGTATCACTGTCAGATGATGATTCTCTAAGGATTCTTGATTATGGCCGATGTGGAGGCTAAGAATGTCGGGTGGCTAGTATAAAGAGTGCCCGGGTCCTATCTCTTAACACAGCTGGGACACTTTTCTCCATATTGGGGATAAATATCCGTGCAATATAAAAAGATATGAAAAGGGACACTAATCACCAAGACATTTTTATCCACCACACCGGCTTGATTGACGTGGTTTGCTTCGTATTTTTACGGTGACCAAACTTTACACTAGAATTTTAATTTATGTATTGGTGGATAAATCGGGAGTTCAAAATGTTAAATGTCCTTGTTAAATATTATACCTGGGACGTGCGGTCTGATTGGATCCATACCAATTTCTGAAATGTTTCATCAAAATAAGTTGATTTTTTCCCAACAGTAAGATTCAAACTAAATTTAAAATTTGCCTACAGAGCCCATCGACGGTGACTACTGTTGAATAGCACGTGAAAACTACGTTCCTTGTGGAACTATACGTATTGGATGATAGAAATATCATGTTGTATTCCTGGCATCCTGAACACGTTTGTCCACTTCTCTATTTTAGAAATTTGTTTGATACCCGTTGGAACGAAAGAAACAGATCTTTAATTATTATTTATTAATTACATTAGTAATCATGCATACAGTGGACTGTATTCTATTCATAATTTCTTCTTCTTCTTTTGAATTTGATCAATCGTGAATTCCTTTGTATTTAATGTGGAGACCGACACCTCTTTTTCCGTCAGAGAATTTCATTAACACTGTTGAAATACAGTAATAATTTTATATACACACAAACCAGAAAAACGAAATAAACAACGCGGTCACCATATGACGTTATGCTATAATGCCCGACATGGGGAACCATTGTCTCGCAATAACACAAAAATAATAGGTAAATGGCGAAAAATAACCATAAAATTTTATTATCTCGATAGAGACCTTCATAGATTTTTCTCAAATTTGATATAACAGGTAGATGACTCTGTTCAAATAATTAGAAATTTAAAAATGGGTTCCACCGAATATGCACAAAAACCTTTCATTTTGACATTTTTCTATTTATTTCCATGCCATTTCTATTGAATTTAGATGAATTTCGTGACAACAAATTCAGTTATATTCTTTTCAAAATTGTGCAAAGTATTTTAACAAGGAATATATATTTATGGTACACAGATTACATAATTCGTTCGAGTATTTCTGAAATGCATGTATTAGAACCTTTGCCTGAGGTCATTACTGATGGCTCTGACTATTTTATAAATATGCTTTAAGAGTTGAATTTCCCAGTATGTAGAGTGATGTTGTATTAGGATGAACGTTGATCTCGTTTACTGTAGTTTTGCATCTGGTCGTCTCAGTGATAGAAGACGTAATACTGTGATTAAGAGCTTCAGTGTTGTCATCCTGGCTATACCAAGGGTTTTCTTTGCTAAGAATTTAAAATTAACCTCGACTTAAAAAGATGTAGTATTGTTTGAGAATGTGTTGCTAGCTGCGATCAAACAAAATTTATGAAACAAGGAAGCCAACTTGTTTTCTCGTCCGCCTGTCCACACGAGATATGTGATCTCCCCTTAACCTTACATTCCAACAGTCGATTAGTTCGATGAGACATAATTCTCCTCCAGCGAAGCTTTACGCAGAGTGTATAATTACAAGCGTCTAGTCCGTCATTCATAATCCAGCCGTCGTCCATTAGAGAATATCCGCGTCCATAATCCAAAGACCTATTCCATTTCCATATAACAGTATTAGCACCAAATTCAAAAAGACAAAAGTATACATAAACATAGGCTTGTTTCCTGCAAGAGAGAAGCGGTCAACAGTTTTCAATAATGCCGGCAAGACATCATGATGTTCCAAAATATCAAATCCGTATCGCTGATCAGTATTCTTAATCCATAATATTCGTTATGGAGTCGTCATCTAAAAATGATGTACCTCAGTCACGCTTTGATTGTGACTGTTCATATGAGTACCATGAGGATCTTGAAGTACATGGGCTCATACGGCCCTAGCCCCGGGTTAAGCGGAATTAGACACATGTTACGAAACGTAGCGCCATAGATCTTGCACGCTACGTTCGTATTTTGCTATCAGCATGCGATATGTATCGCCAAATTTGAGAAACTTTGAATGGAGGCGCTTGGTAGAATAGCCCTGTTTTATAAGTTTCTGCAACAGTGTTTTGTGACGTTGATTAAAATCATCACATTTAACACAGGATCTAGCAAATGCTACTAAGCGAGATATGTATGCGCCATATGCAGGTCCCACTGGAATATTACTATCCAGAAAGGGATAGTTTACGATGTCGAAATTGTAATCATCTCTTTTGTCATAAAGTCGACGAGAGAGAATGCCCGCTTCATTTTTATAGAGGTTTTTATGTCCATCATTTAAATACGTTTCTATGTATACTCGAAGGGTAACCGAGGACAGAATCCAGATAAACAAATATTGAAGACCAAGGGTATGCTGATGATGGAATCGTTATTTAGCCCATGTAAATTCCATATTAATATATATATATCGGTCAATACTAACGGAATAATCGCGAACAATAAAGCAATTTGCAATTTATATCATACCGGTATGGTGCAATGCCGTCGACTTTACGACAAGAGTGTTGATAACATTTTACGACAAGGAAGATAACTCCAATTTCGACATAAAAAATTATCCCTTTCTTAATATAAAATTACGACTGACACAAGACTATATTTAACAAGTTTTCAAAGACTAAACTGTCTTCATCGTCAGCTGGTGGCAAAGGCACTTAACTACGTAGAGAAAAGTCGTATATAAAATGTACGATCTGGTCTGCTGAGAGTAGTTCGCATAATTTGTGAATACCGCGAGTTTCTTAATATACATCAAGCGGCTAAAGAAACCGTCCCTTCTTGAACAGTAATATTCCAGTGGGCCTGCATATTGCGTATATACATATCACGCCTAGTAGCATTTCCTAGATCCGGTGCGAAATTTGGCGATTTTAATTAACGTCACAAAACATTATTGCAGAAAATTATAAAACGGGGCTATACCTTCAAGCGCCTCCACTCAAAGTTTCTTAAATTTGGTCATACATATCGCATGCTGATAGTAAAATACGATCGTAGCATTCAAAATTTATGGCGTTACGTTTCGTAACTTGTGTATAATTCCGCTTAACCCGGGGCTAGGGACCGTGTAAGCCTACGCGCTTCTAGATCCTCAGGGTGTTCATATGAATAGACACAACCAAATTCAAGTGCGACCGAGATACGTCATTCTCCAGATTCTCTAATTTGATAAATTTCGTCACCGATAATTTTACTTCAGTGTATTCGTGCGGCTAATGATCTTTCTTGGTACGGCGTATCACGTTGGGCTCACCGGTTTTCGTCAGATCACCGAAGTTAAGCAAGTTTGAGTCCGGTCAATACTTGGATGGGTGACTGTGTGCTGTACTGGCAGGGTTGATCAGGGTCCAGGATAGCAAGAACTGTCGGCACTCTCGTGTTCTGGCACATATGTATAGGCATAGACGTATAGACGACGTTAAATCCTACTTACCCACCCACCCCTCTTCCTTGGTTACTGCTATCTTCCCAATTCTTCACTAATTTGTTGAATATTTCAGCTAAGATTTATTTTCCAAAGAAGAGCTCAATTTTACAAAAGCTTTTCCGTTAATTGTCGGTTCGCTTCCACGATTTTTCAGCCGACTTAACACGGTTCAACAAGGGGAGATTGGAACCGGTGATTACTCTTCTATCTCGTCCGCCCTGTGCAAGCAAACGGTGCTACATAAACCACTATAAACCCCCATCGCATCATGTGCTGCCTTTCCAGCTTTCTATGGCCTGCCATCTAGATAGACATAATTATTTAGAGATCAAAAATGGCATTAATCGTCGATGTAAACGCGTGCATAATCAAGGTAAGTTTATCTCAGACATAATTCGACACAGTGTAGGCTACATAATGCATATGAATGTAGCGTCAAGCGGTGGTTGACGAAGTGAAAGATATTTCTAATTTCTCACACCATTTGTGCTATTTTGGCCTATTTTGGCAGTGAATGTAATTATATTTTAAATGTGTTTGGAATACCCACCAAACGCTTGGCATAATACAAAATAGGGTTAATAAATTAGAACGTTGCTCAGGTGTTTTCTATCTAAAGAGCACAGGCGATTAGGGAGAGTGCCCTTGAGCACGTCGCGGGTCAAAGGTTTAAGTTTGGGATAAGAAAAGATCGGAAAGATCTATCTCAACCAATGCTGATGATACCAAAGTAATGTTTGACGCTGGTTGGGTATGTAGGCTGAGGATGCTCTCTAATAATTGTCCATTTTGAGTGTTGTTGTTTATCAACTAACAAATAAATACCAGAAATAAAAAACCCTGAAATAATTGTAGAATTGTACTTTCTCCGAGTTTCCTACTCGACAGGATATCTGTACTCAAGTGAATTTATCCAAGTCTATTCGGAGCTTGCACTGGTTGTAGTTTCAATGCATTTTGCCTCTGGGGTCTTTAAACCTCTAAAAGCTCCATCAATTCGACTGCCATCTCACCGGGATGGCGTTATTTCAAGGAGAGCGTTCCAACGATTATGGATGTTTACTTTGCAGTCTCTGGACGTTAGAACATGTAAAAAAAGATTTATCCCTTTTATTTCGCGTTCTTTTATATTTGTACTTTGGATGAAATAGCCATTTGCTGAATTCAGGCAGGTTCCCTGAGGAACGATAGTCCTCATGGAAAGCAGGATAAAATACAGAAGAATCTCGTTATAATCTTTGGCGCCGTAACTTTCACATATATGTTGGAAATTGGAAATCTGTAGACCACGAAATATATCGACATTCAAAATCATATTTTGCTATTTTACATCCAATATATATGAGTCTATCTTACCACAGGCCTCCAGAAAAAATGTATTATACAGAGACAATAATTAAGCGAAAATCTGCAATTGCAGTCATTCGTGGTATCCATAGGTCCTTTATGGGAATAAATAGACTCATTTGGGCAAATAAACGACACGATTTGTATCCAGGCTGAATAAAAAGGTGTAGCGACGCAAAAACACGGACTCTTTCTAAGATTGCTTTCGTTGGCGAATGATCATTACAACGCATATAAGGGAAGTGGGAAGAGGTGCCGATATACTGACAGAGCCACATGACTTCACAGTATAGACTTCCGATAACCGATAACCGATGACACTAACACTGGCGCTGATAACACAGAGGCGTTGAACAAACAAACCTGACCGCATCTGAACCGCTGTCAAAATAAGTGAAGCAAGCAGTGGAGACTCAGCCATCCCTAAATTGGACGAACCTGTTCTACATTTAAATTGTTCATGTTCACAGTCCGTGTCCGTTCCAGGTGACCAATAGTATTTGCTTTGTGTGCAACGAAATGGCAACATTCCATACTGAAGACGATCGATGACAGTCTTTCTGTAAATATATGGAACGTTGTTGATTTTAATTCTGCTTGACCAAATGCAATCGATCACGTTTTTATAAACTTACAACTATAACTTTGAATTTACAACTATAACTTTGAATTCACAGATGACCGCGTATGGATAAAGTTGCATAGATGATATCAACTGTTTCTTGACGAATACCATAACCCCACTAGATGAAATATTTATGGTATTCGTCAAGAATAAGTTGATTTTCTTTTTATTGTATACTTTTGTTGTACTACTTTATTTTGGATGTTTGAAAACATTAAAATTTTGTAGTGTTTTTCGACTGTAGGTACACTGAAGTACAATGAAATGAAAATACATACAAACACCAGCTGGTTTCCCGCAGATCAGAAACGATAAACAAGCCATTGCTAGGGGTCATGCCATTCAAGAAGGCCATTATAAACATCTACAATATCAGAGTGGCTGGGAAACAAATCATCAGAGAGATAAGTTTAGATTCTTGTGATGTTAGAAAGATGCAGTCAGCAAGTCTTTAGGGTCATATGATTTCTGACCAGTACTCTGACATCTGTTTCATCTCCCTTGTTATCTTGCGTTTAACAGTATTGAATGATACCGGTAGCACATTATGGATTGAGATTCGAAACTTCGGAAGCATACAAGCATCAGATTCGAATTTTATTGTCCAACCATCCCCCATGAACAATTTCTGGTGGCAACGTAGGGCGGTTATGACATTCCTGGGGATGTAGTCTAAGTGTATCTTCATTATTGTCCACAGCCTTGAAGATATATTGATAATGGATAGACACGTAGGGGATATTGACGAGTATCAGTTCTGGTGTATGCTAACCACAGAAAAACATACTGCAGATATATATTCGTTGGTTATATTTTTTTTAGTAGCTTCATATTTCAAATCGATCGATGATCAATACTCCTACATCTTTGGCCGATTTAATTTAGAGCTACAGAGATAAGTCCATACTTTAGAGCTACAGAGATAAGTGCATAATTTAGAGCTACAGAGATAAGTGCATAATTTAGGGCTACAGAGATAAGTGCATAAGGCACCGTTTCCAATTATCGTTCGCGAATGAATCGTTTATTTCGTCAAATTTTCTCGAAGTCGCGATTTTCCAAGGCGCGAGGGAATGGTTTTTTTCTTCAAAATAAACGATTCATTCGCGATCGCTGTTCGAATGGTTTTTTTTCTGTTGGCAATCGTTTTTCAATCGAGAAAATTCTCGCGAATAAAAAGCGATATCGCGATTCAATCGCTTTTTAATCGAGAAAATATAAACGATTGAAAAAAAACGATTGAGGATTATAGCCGAAAGTAGTACGCCATTGGTTCAGCCTGACTGACCCGCATACACGTTCGAGTTTCTAACACTTCAGTCAGAATATATAAAGTTCGATCATTGTTTCTTCTTCCTTTTCCATTCTTTGCCTAGTGTAAAACTATAGCGTGTTTCTGTACAGTTGGCGGTTATATAGATACGATGGGGATATTGAAAGAAATTGAAAAAAATATCTATACATATACATAGGAATAATTGGTTATGCATATAATTATAACTTCATATTTACATATATTTTGTACGGGACACAGGCCCGGATATTGTCAGATTGGGTTATTTGTACTTGCAATTTCGTCTATTATTTTGGGTATTTCTGTGTTTTAAAGCTGGTGTTATTCCAGATTTCTTGTGTAGTATTTTTCGTGAACGTTTTTGGCATCTGTGCGGGCTGAAATTTTGAGTTGATTCGTCAGATTTTCGCTCTACGCGTGGTTTTTTGTCCTACGGTCACCATTTTCCTTGTGTAGATAGATGGCGCTGTATTGAATATAATATTGTCATACGGGGCCTTTGAGTCTTCGAAAGCACTTAATTATTAATATATAGCGCGGGCTATTTGTAAAAATTTTCACAACTGGTTAATCCAGTAAGAGATGAAATTATATAATATTCAGTTGGTTTTTGGCTTGAGCTTCCCTTTGGAATCATTCATAGTTCATTCATCAAAATATAAAATTAAAATAAAAAATATTGTACATTTGCGAATCCAACCGTTATATGCGATTCAATCACCATTGTGATATGTATTTGATATAAATATGAAATCACTGCCGCGAATATTCTTATAATAAATAAAATTAACTTGATGGTGATTTTTTGAACTTATTCACATCTCAATAGTTTAAAAACTGTACCAAAACATGAATGGATACCCTTTCCTAATGTATGTTTTACTATTACAAAATATACATATTTAAAGATGTAATCAGCCTCAAAATGGATGGATTTTGTAAACTCTCCCCTGTGAGTTTCTTCAGCAGGGAAGATTACCAAAACATCATATGTATTATATTTGATGACAGTGGGATCGTCATATACAATGAATACAAGAATATCTTGTCAGAGAAATTTGTAACTCTGCCCGCTTCGACGGCTTTTCTGTCGCGCCATTGAGTGTGTGTTGTACGCGGAGAGGAAAATGACGTCACTGCGTGACGTATGAGTGACGTAGCGACGCTCACGAATTTGAATGCTGCACAGCTGCAGTCATGGGATAGCGTCATGGCTCGTGCCTACGTTTCGGTGATGTCGCATAGCATACGTTGGTAGAACGTGTATACGCTTGTTGACACGGCCGTGGAAAAATAAACGGCATGCCATGCTGTTTATTTTTAAAGATCAACTCCTTCTATTATCTCGTGAATGGTAGAAACAAGTTTAGTTTTTCGTGGTCAGATGTGTTTCATTTTGTACCTGTTGTAACATATGTCACTTTCGCTGAGTTTGAGAGACATCGATTTCAGCCCAGATTTGAGGCTGATTACATCTTTAATTACACTATTTTTCACCTTAATTAACCTAGAAATTCTCGGCTGGAGGGCTAAGCTGTTCTGGGTTATCGCCATGCGCCCATTCACACCTCTATCAAGCCTGTGCCGTAATCATTCTGATAATGCAATCAACGACGAACTCAAATCCACTTATGACCTGTACCCGGTATTTACAAAACAAGATATTGTGACTATCATCCTGTATTGTTTATACCAAGTTGCATGAATATATGAGGAAATTATCGAAAGTATGAAGGGAATGACTGAACATTAATACATTGTCGACTCACACGATTATTGAATAAACATGTAATTTTGTCATTTACGCTTCGCTAGAGTAAATCTGAGCGCGAACGTCACAGGAAGCATGGTACAGGTAAATGTATAGATATAGCATACGCCCTACTTCGGCTTGTAGGAGACTATAGATCGTGAATCATATATATTATTCGGTTATCTTACGCATTTATACAGTATAGTATAGTAATATAGGTTTTTCCATCGACAAATCCGCAATCAACATTACATGTAGTTCCCAGTTCGCGGATAGAGCGGCGTACGACGGCAACACGGCCTATGTGTCAAATATCACTCCGCCTCACGATTCTCTCGCGCCTTGAAAAAAACGATTCTCTCGCGATTGAAGATTCGCGATCAAGAACGGATCGCGCATGGGTAAACGATTCAAAAACGATATCGCGAGAGAATGGTTTTTTCCAGAAAAGGTTCAATCGTTTTTTCTCATTTTCTTTCTCGATATCCTCGCGACTGATTCGCGACTGATCGTTTTTCAATCGAGAAAATTGAAGAAAAATCGCGACTGAAGAAAAAACGATTAATGGAAACGATCCCTAACTTAGAGCTGCAGAGATAAGTGTATAATTTAGAGCTACAGAGATAAGTGCATAATTTAGAGCTACAGAGATAAGTGCATAATTTAGAGCTACAGATATAAGTGCATAACTTAGAGCTACAGAGATAAGTGCATTTATTTAGAGCTACAGAGATAAGTGCATAATGTAGAGCTACAGAGATAAGTGCATCATTTAGAGCTACAGAGATAAGTGCATCATTTAGAGCTACAGAGATAAGTGCATAATTCAGAGCTACAGAGAAAAGTGCATAATTTAGAACTACAGAGATAAATGCATAATTTAGAGCTACAGAGTTAAGTGCGAGATCTATGGCGTTACGTTTCGTAACTAGGGCTAGGGAAAGCATGACCCATGTATTACAAGATCGTCATAGTGTTGACAATAACCGCCATAATCAAAGCGTGACCGAGATACATACTATCCTAGATAACGACTTTCCAACGAAAATCATATGGGTTAAGAATATTGATCATCGATAAGGATTTCATATTTTTCGGAATATCATGTCTTGCCGGCATCATTGAAAACTGTTGACCGCTTCTTTCTTGCAGGAAACTAGCCTATTGTTATGTATACTGTGATTTATTCTTTAATGCTAGTGCTATTATATGGATTAGATCTTTGGATTATGGACGCGAAAATGCTTTAATGGACGACGGATAAATATTGAATGATAGTTTAGACGCTTGTATGTATTTACATGTATGTGGTGACGATTTATTGATATGTGTGAAACCTGAACAATGAGTGTAACATATTACAACTGTATTCGATGGAAGGAAGCGTCTTAATAAACGAATGGCTTCAAGCAGTATTCAACTCTTGGGATAATGGCATCTAATACGAACATGACGACGAAAATCAATCTCGCAACCAGAGCCATCCGGTCCTGTCCTCCCGGCTATGAAGCGGCTATTTTCCAGCGTAAAGCGACCCCTGGTGGCGAGGTTGGACGAAAATATTATTGAAAGAACTGGAAACAGACGATTCTGGGAACTGTGTCAAGGATTCGTATCGAGTTAGAGAACAACACGTGACATGCAATACTTCAAAGCGCAAACAAAAAAAAAATGAGGAAGAATATATTCATGTTTTATAGATGAATATATTTAAATAATACAGAACATTGCAGCACGCATTGTTTATGATCTCTATATGTTCTTATGTACGCTACCAGGATTTGTCGTTCTCAACTAACGTCGCAAGAAATACATATAGCGTACAAAACAGCATCACACGTTTTTTTTATCATTTTTCTTGTTCCCGGTATTTCGTTTTTCTATTTCTGCGTAGAACATACGAATTTAATCTCCTAGTTATTCTTTGATTATTTGACACGTGGTAAACATTGCGATAAACTATGTATTCATTTTGAATTTAACACTATCTGGCCTGGGCTTTTAGGACCAGTCCAGGCCTGGACAGGGGCCATGTACTTCGAGATCATCACAGTTTTATATGACCAGTCACAATCAAAGCGTGACTGAGATACATCATTCTCTAGATATAACCACTTTACAACTAATATCATATGCATTGCGAATACTGATCAGCAATACGGATTGGATATTTTTGGAACACCATGATGTCTTGATCCCTTGACCGCTCCTCTCTTGCAAGAAACACGCCTATGTTTTATGTATACTATGATTGTTTTTCTTTGAATTTGGTGCTAATGCTGTTATATGAATTAGGCCTTCGGATTATGGACTTGGAAATTCTTTAATGGACGACGGCTGAATATTGAATGACGGACTAGACGCTTGTATTTTTTAGTTTGTATTTTTGTCTGTATTATCAGCTATCAACCAATCGGTGTTAATTAGTATGAGGAATCCTACATGAACCAAGCATTACCGCGAAACGATTGGATAACACAGATAAAGCGCCTCTAGTGGTCAATAAGTGAATATCAGGGGGTTGAATCGGCGGGTGAACACGGAGAAGGGACAGTGGTATATAAACAGTATATTGGGTATTATTTCACCCGGATGTAGAAGGCATTTGAGGAGGATTTGAGGAGGAGAGGTCAAGTGTACTATAGTTCCGGCAGAATGACCAAAAGCTACCTCCAACACAGGAGAGTTCCACTTGTTGGAGGGAATGTATTCAGAATGTATTCATCCGCGGTGATGCGGTCTGCCAGCAGTTTTGGTGGTGATTCGGTCGCGGGAAAAACATTCCGTGGAGAAAAAGTAGTCCCTAGATAAAATGGTCCGATGGGGTCGAGTGAGGTATCAAAGTGAAGCATTCGTGAAGGGACATCTAATGGGCTGGGTGTGGGGTTGAAATATCGGCATTCTGCGCATGCGCGGTGGCCCAAGGGTATGAAAATAGACGTTTTGGAGCTAGGGGAGCCCCTAATGGTCCAATGGGGTCGAGTGAGGTATCAAAGTGAAGCCTAGTGAAGGGGCATCTGATTGGCTGGGTGTGGGTTGAAATAGCGGCATTCTGCGCATGCGCGGTGGCCAAAGGGTATGAAAATAGCCGTGTTGGAGCTAAGGGACTCCCTAATGGTCCAATGGGGTCGAGTGAGGTATCAAAGTGAAGCATTCGTGAAGGGGCATCTGATGGGCTGGGTGCGGGGTTGAAATATCGGCATTCTGCGCATGCGCGGTGGTCAAAGGGTATGGAAATAGACGTTTTGGAGCTAGGGGAGCCCCTAGTGCACCAATGGGGTCGAGTGAGGTACCAAGTGAAGCATTCGTGAAGGGGCATCTGATGGGTTGGGTGTGCGGTAGGAATATCATTCTGCGCATGCGCAGACGCAATGCGGAGCTCTCGTCCAATCAGAAGCGAGTATTTCAAATCCGTCACAGAGCTCTCGCCCAATCAGAAGCGAGTATTTTGACCCGGTGCATTATGGGACATATCCAAGATGGTGGCACGTATGTTCAAGATGGCGGCACATCCGGTGTCGAAAACTGGCCATTTCGTCGGAATGTGGTCACCTAGTGTCGAAAACTGGACCCTGTATGTGTCCCGCTAGACGTTTTGGAGCTAGGGAAGCCACTAATGGGTCGATGGAGTTGTATGAGGTATCAAAGTGAAGCATTCGTGAAGGGGCATCTGATGGGCTGGATGTGGGGTTGAAATATCGGCATTCTGCGCATGCGCGGTGGTCAAAGGGTATGAAAATAGACGTGTTCGGATCTAGGGGAGCCCCTAATGGGCCGATGGAGTTGTATGAGGTATCCATGTGAAGCCTAGGTGAAGGGGCATCCAGTCATGGGTGGGTGCATGTAAAATTTTTCCTGAAAAAAAAACAAACGGAACATGGACTTTATCGAAAAATCCGAGAAAATACGTATGTGGAGTATGGGGGGTATATAGGTCGCCGGGCTTAACAGGGCTTGCCTATCAATAGAGTTATCTCTCCCTAGTTCCAGGGTGGGTGTATGTAAAAATTTTCCTGAAAAAAATGCGGAACACGGAATTTATTCTAAATTACGTGAAAATGCCTATATGGGGTATGGGGGGTATAGGACCAATGTTTGTCCCCCTGGGAAACCTACTTCTCGACATTTGCGGTAGGGTTGCTTGGATTTGTTTTTCACGTCTCGTAAAGACAAACATGATAGGAAGTGTCCCTGAGCGAATCGGTGAAATTTTTGAAAAAGTACGATATAGCCCCATATAGTCCCATACTGGGGGTATAGGACCAATGTTTGTCCCCCTGGGAAACCTACTTCTAGACATTTGCGGTATAGGTTGTGGGGTCTCGTTTTCTTAGTCTCGTCAAGACAAATATGATAGGAAGTGTCCCGGAGCGAATCGGTGAAATTTTTGAAAAAGTACCATACAGGCCATATAGACCCATATAGTCCCATACTGGGGGTATAGGATCAATGTTTGTCCCCCTTGGAAACCTACTTCTATACATTTGCGGTATGGTTGTTTGGATTTGTTTTTCACGTCTCGTCATTTAGAACACGATAGGAAGTGTCCCGGAGCAAAATAGTGAAATTTTTGAAAAAAGTCACCGAGGCCTGGGTAGGCCCATATGCCTATACTGCATGGCTATGGGTGTATAGGGTCATACGGGGTGGACATGTTGGAGTCTAGGTGAGTCCCTAATGGTCCAATGGGGTCGAGTGAGGTCTTATTTTGAAGCTCTCGTGGAGGAGCACTTGACTACACTAATGGTTCGTCCGGGTTCAAGCCTATGTGAGGGAGCCTCTGATGGCGTGGGTGTGGGGTTGAAATATCGTCATTCTGCGCATGCGCATCCTGGCCGTAGTATGGAAATAGGCGTTTTTGGGGTCTAGCCGAGCCCCTCATGGGCCTATTGGTCGAGTGAGGTATCCATGTGAAGGCTAGATGTGGGGGCTAGACTAATTTTATATTCTGTATTATACAATCGGATAGCGGTTGTCGTGAATAACAACAAGTTCAGCAATGTTTATATAGTTTATTATCCCCAATGTTACATCATACACAGGCTGGGGGAGCCGCCCTGGGTATGTTCAGTATGTTCACAGCAAAACAAATTGAAATATCAAACACCATGTTTTATTATTTAATGCACCGTCACATTAGGTACAAGTGTTTACTGAGCTCAAGTCAACGATCAGCATGTAGACATAGAGAGTATGTGCGGCATCTTATGGTATTCATCAGTGCGCGGGTGACGCATTCAACCGATGGCGGTGGTCGGTCAGCTTGGCAAGGAAAAATGTGACATTGGTTAACCTCTCTACCACCCATTGTATGTTGGGGCGTTGACGATGTGCCAATTTCAACGGTTCCACGGTGTCCAGTATCTCCAGCATCGTCTCTAGTGACCTCCGGTTAATGATGGTGAACGGCTGGTCAGACACATAGATATTATTGCCGGGATAATAATACCGTAACTGGTCCGTCTTTTTGTGACGTAAGATGTAGCCGAAAGCGACATTCAATTTGAAGTCCGTAGTTTGATCTTTGAAGATGGCTTCCACGTAGCTGCGTAGACGGGTGCGGTTTGTCAGTGGAAAATTGTAAATATCTTGAATAGGGCCATGAGGGTGGAAACAGTGCCGTGTCATGGACCAATGGCGCCGATCGATGTCACTCACTGGATGGTTGTCCTGTAAGAGATCGCCCAGAAAATGTTCGATGTTGTCAGGTGTATGACTCGAACCCGTAACGCTGGGGTACGGCTGGATATCCAGGCTCTTCTGAACTGTGGGTATAGGCGAGCTCTCCTTCATCGCATCACCATTGGCGTTCGTCTCCCCGGGCTTATCTTCACTGGGTCTGACCTTCCGCGGCTCCTCTTCAGTAGGAAGTTGTCGCTCAAACCGTAGAGACGGACCATGAATCAAACGCTGATGCCGCATTAACTGACTGCGTTGTTTGAAGAGTTGACCACAATCCTCGCATGGACGCTTGCGTCGCCCATGAATTGAACGTTCGTGGCGCAGTAACTGATCCTCCCGATTAAATGACCCTGCGCAGGTTATACAAGTATACCGTGCATCGTTGTGGGTGGAGGCCTCGTGGCGTCGTAAATTATCTAGACGAGTAAACTGCCTCTGACAAGTTGTGCAAGTGAACATCTTGGTGGAATCGCCCAGAAAATGTTCGATGTTGTCAAGCGTATGACTCTGTACCGGGGCATGAATCAACCGTTGGTGTCGCAGCAACTGACTGCGTCGTTTGAAGAGTAGACCACAATCCTCGCATGGACGCTTGGGTGGCCCATGAATTGAACGTTCGTGGCGCAGTAAATCATCCTCCCGATTAAATGACCGTGAGCAGGTTATACAAGTATACCGTGCATCGTTGTGGGTGAAGGCCTCGTGGCGTCGTAAATTATCTAGACGAGTAAACTGCTTCTGGCAAGTTGTGCAAGTGAACATCTTGGTGGTTGACAGAGTGTCTGATGAAACGGCAAGGCCGCTTCCCTTTTATAGCACGCTAGCTGGTGATCTATTTTTAGCACACTCAGTTCAACTGCCTACCGGATGTAGGCGCACACGTCAGCGACAAGATCCCGGATGTACAAGAACCCGGATGTACCCGGATGTAAAAGTCCCCGGATGTAAAAGTGCCCGGATGTTCAATTCACTTCGCCCACTGGAAAATTTCCTCTCTCCTCATGCAAAGATCACATCCGGCCAAGGATACACCTTCAAGGCAGGTCAGGCATAGCTGGCGATGGTAGCGGAGATCTCCGGGCTCTCCCCTGGTTGAGCTATAACCCACACTGAAGAAATCATCTATCATTTCCATAGTTATGGGCGGGTATGTTTTGGTAACTCGTTTGGGGAGTCGAGCGGGAACCGACACCTTTTCGTCAATCTTCAACGATTGCTCGTCTGCCTTGGAATTGGGTGGCTTTTCCATTTGATTGGGTCTGGTTGGTGTAGAGATGACCATCCGCGTTGCGAATGCGTCATGGGAGGTGTCATGTTGTAGCTCTTGGAGTATAGACCCAAATTGGAGAGATATTTACAGCATCTGTGACGTCATTGGTGACGTCATCAGTACGAATAGTAGCGAAAGTGGGCATTTTTTAGCAGTGAAGGATGTTATTTGGTGTAGAGATGGACCATCCGCGGTCCAAATGGACCGTGTGAGGTGTCATCTTGTAGCAACGCCCATCAGTACCATTCTTAATGCTTCAACTCTCTGGTGAAATAGCTCAGAAGCTCTGATATTCCATGGAATTGTCACTAATTCTTCGAAATGCAGTGACGCCCGTCGACGCCCGTCGTTAAACCTTAACACTCTAACATAACGCCATGATATAGACCGGAGAGAGAACAACAACAGCAACAACAACAAGGATGACACATGAGAGAACAACAACAACAAGATTTTTTTTTCATATAGTTTATTCTCCCCAATGTTACATCATACCCACGCTGGGGGAGCCGCGTTGGGTATATTTACAATTCAAGAAGATTCTTGTCCAATCAGAGGCCACCATTTGCAGCTGTCATATTCGTTCCTGTCCGTTAGATGTATTCTCGGCTACTCTTGTCCAATCAGAAGTCGCCATTTCAGAAAGTTCCATCTTCGGCCATGTTCGCTCTGAACCGTTTTGTTCTAATCGTCATTGGGCAGGCCAGGATACCGTTGAGGAAACATATCCTCAGATAGTTGTTTGCGCATTCTGAGTATCTATCAGTGCATGGATGAATACTTTCATCCGATGGGGGTGATGGGTCAGTTTAACCACGAAGAACGTAACATTGGTGACCCTCTCCACTATCCACTTGGTGTTGGGACGCTGTTCATAGGCCCATTCCAAGGGATCCACAGTGTCCAGTTGTGCCAGCATCGTCTCTAGCGACGCCCGATTGGTGATTGTGAAAGGATGGTCGTACACTGGGTTGACCGCACTGGAATAGAAATAGCACAATTCACCCGTCATCTTATGGCATAAGATGTACCCAAGTACTACATTTAATGTGAAGGACGTAGGTTGGTCATTGAAGATGGCTTCCACGTAGCTGCGTAGACGGGCGAGGTCGGTCAGTCGGAAATTGTACAAGTCCAATATAGGGCGATGACGGTGGAAGCAGTGTCGGATCATGGACCAATGGCGTCGATACATCTCACTCACTGGATGATCTTCGGGTAAGAGATCGCTGGGAACATCCACCGCATCTTCCAGGAAGTGACATTTGCATATGCCCTCTGTGAGGTCATTTCCGCCTCCGTTCACGTGCCCGGAACTGACCTTTGACCCCGGCGAGCGCGGTGTAAAGGTTTCCACCGCGGTGGAAACCTTTGCGCGCCGGGGTCAAAGGTCAGTTCCGGTACGTGAACGGAAGCGGAAGCGACTTCACAGAGGGCATATGCAAATGTCACTTCCGAGCTCTGAGCTCCACAGGCTTTGAGCTCCAAGAGCTCCGATCCAAGAAACACACTCGCAAGCACACACATACACACACGCCTACATCCGGGTTCTTGTCGCTGACGTCCAAGTTGAACTGATTGTGCTAAAAATAGATCAACAGCTAGCTTGCTATAAAAAGGAAACGGCCTGGCCGTTTCATCAGACACTCTGTCAACTACCAAGATGTTCACTTGTACTACGTGCTCGAAATCATTCACTCGCCGGCACTACTTGCGCCGCCATGAGGCTACCAAGCACGATGGAACCGCCCGGTATAGCTGTACGATATGTAGGCCTACACTGTCGTTTCAGCGCCCAGATCATTTACAGCGCCATGAACGTTCAATTCATGGGCCACCCAAGCGTCCATGCGAAGAATGCGGTCAACTCTTCAGACGACCCAGTCAGTTAAAACGGCATGAGCGTTTGATTCATGGTCCGTCACCACGGCATGAGGGACAACTTTCCACTAAAGAGGCACCCAGGAGGGACAGATCCACTAAAGATGAACCCGGGGAGAAGAATGCCACTGGTGATGCGATCACGGAGAGCCCGCCTATACCCACAGCTCAGAAGAGCCTAGATATCCAGCCGGTCCCTAGCATTACTGTTTCCAGTCATGCGCCTGACAACAACGAACATTTTCTGGAAGATGCGGTGGATGTTCCCAGCGATCTCTTACCCGAAGATCATCCAGTGAGTGAGATGTATCGACGCCATTGGTCCATGATCCGACACTGCTTCCACCGTCATCGCCCTATGTTGGACTTGTACAATTTTCGACTGACCGACCTCGCCCGTCTACGCAGCTACGTGGAAGCCATCTTCAATGACCAACCTACGTCCTTCACATTAAATGTAGCATTTGGGTACATCTTATGCCATAAGATGACGCGTGAATTGTGCTATTTCTATTCCAGTGCGATCAACCCAGTGTACGACCATCCTTTCACAATCACCAATCGGGCGTCGCTAGAGACGATGCTGGCCCAACTGGACACTGTGGATCCCTTGGAATGGGCCTATGAACAGCGTCCCAACACCAAATGGATAGTGGAGAGGGTCACCAATGTTACGTTCTTCGTGGTTAAACTGATCCACCACCCCCATCGGATGAAAGTATTCACCCATGCACTGATAGATACTTAGAATGCGCAAACAACTATCTGAGGATATGTTTCCTCAACGGTATCCTGGCCTGCCCGATGACGATTAGAACAAAACTGTTCAGAGCGAACATGGCCGAAGATGGAACTTTCTGAAATGGCGACTTCTGATTGGACAAAAGTAGCCGAGAAAACATCTAACGGACAGGAACGAATATGACAGATGCAAATGGTGGCCTCTGATTGGACAAGAATCTTCTTGAATTGTAATATACCCAACGCGGCTCCCCCATCGTGGGTATGATGTAACATTGGGGAGAATAAACTATATGAAAAAAAATTTCTTGTTGTTGTTGTTCTCTCATGTGTCATCCTTGTTGTTGTTGCTGTTGTTGTTCTCTCTCCGGTCTATATCATGGCATTATGTTAGAGTGTTAAGGTGTAACGACGGGCGTCGACGGGCGTCACTGCATTTCGAAGAATTAGTGACAATTCCATGGAATATCAGAGCTTCTGAGCTATTTCACCAGGGAGTTGAAGCATTAAGAATGGTGTTGATGGGCGTTGCTACAAGATGACACCTCACACGGTCCATTTGGACCGCGGATGGTCCATCTCTACACCAAATAACATCCTTCACTGCTAAAAAATGCCCACTTTCGCTACTACTCGTACTGATGACGTCACCAATGACGTCACAGATGCTGTAAATATCTCTCCAATTTGGGTCTATACTCCGAGAGCTACAACATGACACCTCCTATGACGCATTCGCAACGCGGATGGTCCATCTCTACACCAACCAGACCCAATCAAAGGAAAAGCCAGCCAATTCCAAGGCAGACGAGCAATCGTTGAAGATTGACGAAAAGGTGTCGGTTCCCGCTCGACTCCCCAAACGAGTTACCAAAACATACCCGCCCATAACTATGGAAATGATGGATGATTTCTTCAGTGTGGGTTACAGCTCAACCAGGGGAGAGCCCGGAGATCTCCGCTACCATCGCCAGCTATGCCTGACCTGCCTTGAAGGTGTATCCTTGGCCGGATGTGATCTTTGCATGAGGAGAGAGGAAATTTTCCAGTGGGCGAAGTGAATTGAACATCCGGGCACTTTTACATCCGGTGACTTTTACATCCGGGTAAATTCGGGTTCTTGTACATCCGGGATCTTGTCGCTGACGTGTGCGCCTACATCCGGTAGGCAGTTGAGCTGAGTGTGCTAAAAATAGATCACCAGCTAGCGTGCTATAAAAGGGAAGCGGCCTTGCCGTTTCATCAGACACTCTGTCAACCACCAAGATGTTCACTTGCACAACTTGCCAGAAGCAGTTTACTCGTCTAGATAATTTACGACGCCACGAGGCCTCCACCACAACGATGCACGGTATACTTGTATAACCTGCGCACGGTCATTTAATCGGGAGGATGATTTACTGCGCCACGAACGTTCAATTCATGGGCCACCCAAGCGTCCATGCGAGGATTGTGGTCAACTCTTCAAACGACGCAGTCAGTTGCTGCGACACCAACGGTTGATTCATGCCCCGGTACAGAGTCATACGCTTGACAACATCGAACATTTTCTGGGCGATTCCACCAAGATGTTCACTTGCACAACTTGTCAGAGGCAGTTTACTCGTCTAGATAATTTACGACGCCACGAGGCCTCCACCCACAACGATGCACGGTATACTTGTATAACCTGCACAAGGTCATTTAATCGGGAGGATCAGTTACTGCGCCACGCACGTTCAATTCATGGGCCATCCAAGCGTCCATGCGAGGATTGTGGTCATCTCTTCAAACGACGCAGTCAGTTAAGACGGCATCAGCGTTTGATTCATGGTCCGTCTCTACGGTTTGAGCGACAACTTCCTACTGAAGAGGAGCCGCGGAAGGTCAGATCCAGTGAAGATAAGCCCGGAGAGACGAACGCCAATGGTGATGCGATGAAGGAGAGCCCGCCTATACCCACAGTTCAGAAGAGTCTGGATATCCAGCCGGACCCCAGCGTTACGGTTTCGAGTCATACGCCTGACAACATCGAACAGTTTCTGGGCGATCTCTTACAGGACAACCATCCAGTGAGTGACATCGATCGGCGCCATTGGTCCATGACACGGCACTGTTTCCACCCTCATGGCCCTATTCAAGATATTTACAATTTTCCACTGACCAACCGCATCCGTCTACGCAGCTACGTAGAAACCATCTTCAAAGATCAAACTACGGCCTTCAAATTGAATGTCGCTTTCGGGTACATCTTACGTCACAAAAAGACGGGCCAGTTACGGTGTTATTATCCCGGCAATAATATCTATGTGTCTGACCAGCCGTTCACCATCATTAACCGGAAGTCACTAGAGACGATGCTGGAGATACTGGACACCGTGGAACCCTTGAGATGGGCACATCGTCAACGCCCCAACATACAATGGGTAGTAGAGAGGGTAACCAATGTCACGTTTTTCCTTACCAAGCTGACCGACCACCGCCATCGGTTGAATGCGTCACCCGCGCACTGATGAATACCATAAGATGTCGCACATACTCTCTATGTCTACATGCTGATCGTTGACTTGAGCTCAGTAAACACTTATACCTAATGTGACTGCATTAAATAATAAAACATGGTGTTTGATATTTCAATTTGTTTTGCTGTGAACATACTGAACATACCCAGGGCGGCTCCCCCAGCCTGGATATGATGTAACATTGGGGATAAAAAACTATATAAACATTGCTGAACTTGTTGTTATTCACGACAACCGCTATCCGATTGTATAATACAGAATATATAATTAGTCTAGCCCCCACATCTAGCCTTCACATGGATACCTCACTCGACCAATATGCCCATGAGGGGCTCGGCTAGACCCCAAAAACGTCTATTTCCATACTACGGCCAGGCTGCGCATGCGCAGAATGACGATATTTCAACCCCACACTCACGCCATCAGAGGCTCCCTCACATAGGCTTTACATGGATACATCACACGACCCATTCGAACCGTGAATAGCCCATCTCTAACCCAAACACACACAAACATACCCCCCAAAATGCCTGCTTTCTATACTACGGGCCAGTCTGCGCATGCGCAGACTATTGAACCCGGACGAACCATTAGTGTAGTCAAGTGCTCCTCCACAAGAGTTTCAAAATAAGACCTCACTCGACCCCATTGGACCATTAGGGACTCACCTAGACTGCAACATGTCCACCCCGTATGACCCTATGCACCAATTTCACCGTTTTGCTCCGGGACACTTCCTATCGTGTTCTAAATGACGTGACGTGAAAAAACAAATCCAAACAACCATACCGCAAATGTATAGAAGTAGGTTTCCCAGGGGACAAACATTGATCCCATACCCCCAGTATGGGACTATATGGGTCTATATGGGCTGTATTGTACTTTTTCAAAAATTTCACCGATTCGCTCCGGGACACTTCCTATCATGTTTGTCTTGACGAGACTAAGAAAACGAGACCCCACAACCTATACCGCAAATGTCTAGAAGTAGGTTTCCCAGGGGGACAAACATTGGTCCTATACCCCCAGTATGGGACTATATGGGGCTATATCGTACTTTTTCAAAAATTTCACCGATTCGCTCAGGGACACTTCCTATCATGTTTGTCTTGACGAAACGTGAAAAACAAATCCAAGCAACCCTACCGCAAATGTCGAGAAGTAGGTTTCCCAGGGGGACAAACATTGGTCCTATACCCCCCATACCCCATATAGGCATTTTCACGTAATTTAGAATAAAGTCCGTGTTCCGTATTTTTTCAGGAAAAATTTTACATACACATACACCCACCCTGGAACTAGGGGGAGATAACTCTATTGATAGGCAAGCCCCGTTAAGCCCGGCGACCTACATACCCCCATACCCCATATAGGTATTTTCCCGGATTTTTCGATAAAGTCCGTGTTCCGTTTTTTTTTCTTTCAGGAAAAATTTTACATGCACCCACCCATGACTGGATGCCCCTTCACCTAGGCTTCACATGGATACCTCATACAACTCCATCGGCCCATTAGGGGCTCCCCTAGATCCCAACACGTCTATTTTCATACACTTTGACCATCGCGCATGCGCAGAATGCCGATATTTCAACCCCACATCCAGCCCATCAGATGCCCCGTCAGGAATGCTTCACTTTGACACCTCATACAACTCCATCGACCCATTAGTGGCTTCCCTAGCTCCAAAACGTCTAGCGGGACCCATACAGGGTCCAGTTTTCGACACTAGGTGACCACATTCCGAAGAAATGGCCAGTTTTCGACACCGGATGTGCCGCCATCTTGAACATACGTGCCGCCATCTTGGATATGTCCCATAATGCACCGGGTCAAAATATTCGCTTCTGATTGGGCGAGAGCTCTGTGACGGATTTGAAATACTCGCTTCTGATTGGACGAGAGCTCTGCATTGCGTCTGCTCATGCGCAGAATGATATTCCTACCGCACACCCAACCCATCAGATGCCCCTTCACGAATGCTTCACTTTGATACCTCACTCGACCCCATTGGTCCACTAGGGGCTCCCCTAGCTCCAAAACGTCTATTTCCATACCCTTTGACCACCGCGCATGCGCAGAATGCCGATATTTCAACCCCGCATCCAGCCCATCAGATGCCCCTTCACGAATGCTTCACTTTGATACCTCACTCGACCCCACTGGACCATTAGTGGCTCTTAGCTCCAACACGGCTATTTTCATACCCTTGGGCCACCGCGCATGCGCAGAATGCCGATAGTTCAACCCCATATCCAGCCCATCAGATGCCCCTTCACGAATGCTTCACTTTGATACCTCACTCGACCCCACTGGACCATTAGGGACTCCCCTAGCTCCAACACGGCTATTTTCATACCCTTGGGCCACCGCGCATGCGCCGAATGCCGCTATTTCAACCCCACGCCCAGCCCATCAGATGCCCCTTCAGATAGGCTTCACTTTGATACCTCACTCGACCCCATTGGACCATTAGTGGCTCCCCTCATCCCAAAACGTCTATTTTCATACCCTTGGGCCACCGCGCTTGCGCAGAATGCCGATATTTCAACCCCACACCCTGCCCATTAGATGCCCCTTCACGAATGCTTCACCTTGATACCTCACTCG
Organism: Hanleya hanleyi; assembly: GCA_036873755.1. Classification (NCBI taxonomy): domain Eukaryota; kingdom Metazoa; phylum Mollusca; class Polyplacophora; order Lepidopleurida; family Hanleyidae; genus Hanleya; species Hanleya hanleyi. Next base: position 37,599 of record JAVTVY010014309.1, read on the forward strand.
ACCCCATCGGACCATTTTGTCTAGGGACTACTTTTTCTCCGCGGAAGGTTTTTCCCGCGATCGAATCACCGCCAAAACTGCTGCCAGACCGCATCACCGCGGATGAATACATTCTGAATACATTCCCTCCGGTGGCCCTCCGCAGTTTCGTAGTAATGGCCCCTCTCTAATTTCATAATACGATAGACTGCCCTTGTTCTGCTACATCATAATTCTTCTTGTCTTCTTAATAGCTTATATCTATAATGCCATCCTATTCAGCATTATCAACGCTGCAAACGAGTACGTACAAATCGAGTGCTGGCTTCGTCTACACGCCGATCGGGATCATGGAGTAAAGTTTGTCCTGCCTCAGTTATGCCCCTTGGGTGTGCCTAAAAATCGGGACTCATTTACGGGAAGAAAATCTGACAAAAACGGGCAGGTTGACACCCACTTTTGTTTGCCTTTTTAAGTTGAGACCGGACCAGGGAACGTGAGTAAGAAGTTTAATTGAAATCGCTCTTACAGATTTTTCTGGAAATTGAGCCGAATTTGACCATTTTTCGACATTTTTAAGGGTTTTCTAGGAAAAATGAAGCAAGCATGGAGGAGAATGTTCGAGTTAAATTTTTCTATAACATAGCAGTGTTATATCTTAAAATAATAGTTTCATCATGCTCTTTCAAAAAATATATACATATAAGTGATTTGGGTTGAAGGTTTTGCGACAACTGGTGGCCGAAAAACGGACCCACAATCTATTCCATGCCGAATAAAAGAATCTCCGGAGTGCACCCTCCAACAATTGGAACTCTCCTGTGTTGGAGGTAGCTTTTGGTCATTCTGCCGGAACTATAGTACACTTGACCTCTCCTCCTCAAATCCTCCTCAAATGACCTCTACATCCGGGTGAAATAATACCTAATATACTGTTTATATACTACTAGGGACGTGTAGTGAAACAAGCTGGTATATGATCGTAACTACAGACAGGCCGCAAGGAGAAACTTACATGATATAATAGGGTAAATTTATTCGTTTACACGTGTCACGGTGTTGTTGTTGTTGTTATGCTGTGTTGTTGTTGTTGCACCATATTGTTGTTGTGCCCCATGGATATTTCTAGAAATCGTGACCTAGTCAGTTACAAGTAAATATGTTGTCATAGCATTGTAATATCTATCGAAGTTTCTGGAGTAATAGTTGACTTGAGTTTGATTGGTTTGTGAGACCAATGGAAATTTCCAGACTTGTGTCTAGGTCGTTCACTGCGTAGTTACGGTCGTTGCCGGGGAAACGGAAGTTTCCAGAGCTGCTTGATAGACTATAAATATTGTGACATTCGGCGATCGGGGAGAGATTTTCAAACTGGTATTCGGGTGCATTAGAGTCATACCTTTGATACGGATTACTGGACTGGTTTCCTGTGAACGGACTTGGCTGCCTTTGGATATACATCCATCCACAAGCGACGAACATTGCAGGACATACTGTGATCTCAGAGCAGTGTTAAATTGCGGACTTGAAACACGGACTTGGAAGTTATATGTGCACGTCAGCACAGACGTTTAAGGATACACTGGTATAGCATTGAACAGTAAGACTGTACTGAGGACATTTGTTAGTTGTATTAGCCTTACTTAATTTGTATTTGATTTTAGTGTTGTTAACAAATATTTATAATTGTTAATCCTTGACTTCACAAACGTTTTCTGTTGCGTTCTTGCTGGTATTATATATGACGTAACAGAATTGGGGGCCTGTTCGGGAGAGTTTTGTTTACATTCCACCTTTGCTACATAGTTCTAAATTGATACATTGTTTGGATTTGTGAAGTCAGGGAGTAGTATATTGACAACATGTCTTTTGAACCAGCAGAGTTTGCTTTAAATCCTAGTCAGGAGCAATTAAATGAGCTACGAAAAGAGGATTTGTTTGGGCTGTGTAAATTCTTGGAAATCAATTTTAAAACATCTTGGAAAAAGCAAGAAATTAAGAAACTCATTATTAAACATTTTGTTAGTAAACAACTTTGGGAAGAAAGTGATTTCGATTTAACTGAGAAAACAGCTGGTGATTTGGAATTAAAGAAATTGGAATTACAAAATCAACTGGAATTAAAGAAATTAGAATTAGAAAAAGAGATAGAAAGAGAAAAGGAAGACAGAGAATTTCAGTTACAAAGAGAAGAGAAAGAAAGACAATTTCAATTAGAATTAAAGAATATGGAATTACACTCGCAAACAATTCCTGCACATGTACCTGTACAATCACAATCAAGATTTGATGCGGCTCGTCAAATTCGTCTTGTGCCACCATTTCAGGAAAAAGAAGTTGATAAATATTTTCTGCATTTTGAGAAAATTGCTGAAAATTTAAACTGGCCAAAAGAAAATTGGAGTTTACTTCTTCAAAGTGTTTTGATTGGAAAGGCAAGGGACATTTACACTCAATTGACGGTGGAGCAAGCATCAAATTATGATTTAGTGAAAGATTTAATACTTAAGGGTTATGAATTGGTTCCTGAAGCCTATAGACAAAAGTTTCGTAGTTGTCAAAAAGAAAACTCACAGACTCACGTTGAATTCGCTCGTTCAAAAGAACAATTATTTGATAGATGGTGTGCTTCGGTTAAAATTGATAACCAATTTGAAAACCTTAGACAGCTTATGCTGGTAGAGGAATTTAAAAGGTGTATCCATGGTGATCCATGGGGTGTATCCAAGTTCATTCCAGTCTAATATCTCAGGTAATAAATCCAGTTCTTTCCCCAGTCCTAAAACGTTCAGCCCTAGTTACAAAGGTCAAAGGTCAATCATAAAATCTCAATCACCCACTTTTAATTCTCAATATAAACCTCCCGTATGCAGCTACTGCAAAAAAGATGGTCATTTATTGCCTCAATGTTTTAAATTGAAAAGAAAACAAGATCAGGCTTTTCAAAAGCCTAGTGGTTTTCTCCCTTCGAGATTTGTACCCAAGCAGGTCAGTGATGTGCATAGTGCACATGTTGTTAAGATGGCCAGGGGCACTGTTCCTGTTAATTCTATCAAGGATAAGGTTGACAGTTTTTCAAATTCTGCTATGGAGATTTTTGAACCATTCATTCACAATGGTTTTGTGTCACTTTCAAGTGATTTTTCTAGCGCTACTCCGGTGAAGATTTTACGAGACACGGGTGCGTCCCAGTCTCTTTTGTTGGCAAATATTCTGCCGTTTTCTGATTCTTCATCTGCAGGCAGTAATGTCCTGATTAAAGGGGTAGATTCTGACAATTATACACCCGTTCCACTCCATAACGTTTTTCTGTCTTCCGACTTGATTTCTGGACCTGTTACTGTGGGTATTAAAGGTAGTTTACCTTTTGAGGGTGTTCATTTACTTCTTGGTAATGATCTTGCGGGAGATAAAGTCGGGATTAATCCGATTGTAACTAACAAGCCTTGTTTGGATCAGATTAAGGATCCAGTTGAAGAGGAAATTCAATGTTTATATCCTGCTTGTGCAGTTACTCGAGCCATGAGTAAATTGACCAAGGAGACTGAAAAGTCACCTAAAGATGACGTCATCGACGACGTTTGTTTGGCTGACACTTGCCTGTTTTTAAAAGATGAGGCTGATAAGCCACATTTTGATAGTAAATTGGAATGTTCTAATGACAAAATTTCAAAATCACAGCTGGTCAATGAGCAGCATAGTGACAAGGACATTTCCAAGTTATTTGACAGGGCAGTAGATGAGTGTGATGTAACTCAGGAGCCTGTGTATTATTTTTGTAAGAATGGTGTTCTTATGCGCAGATGAAGACCGCCAGATGTGTCACCTGATGATGAGTGGGCAGTTAAGTATCAGATTGTGGTACCAAATTTATATCGTTTAGATATTCTCAGACTAGCCCATGAAACACCTCTTGCAGGCCACTTAGGTGTTAACAAAACATATTACAAAATTCTTAATCATTTTTATTGGCCAAATTTGAAGAAAGATATTATAGAATTTTATAAGTTATGTCACACATGTCAAATGGTAGGAAAACCAAACCAAACAATACCGAAGGCTCCTCTACAACGAATTTCTGCATTTAAGGAAGCTTTTAGTACAGTAATTCTGGATTGTGTTGGTCCACTACCAAAAACAAAGTCAGGCAATCAATACATGTTAACAATCATGTGTGCTTCAACCAGGTTCCCTGAGGCTATTCCTTTACGGAATATTAAGGCAAAAACTATTGTTAAGGCCTTAGTTAAGTTTTTCGCACTTATTGGCCTACCCCAGTCCGTTCAGTCTGATCAAGGATCTAATTTCATGTCAGGAATTTTTCAGCAAGTCATGTATGAATTGGGTATAAAGCAGTACAAGTCATCTGCATATCACCCAGAAAGCCAAGGTGCTTTAGAAAGATTTCATCAGACATTAAAGAATATGATTAGGACTTACTGTTTTGATACTGAGAAAGACTGGGATGAAGGCATACATTTGTTACTGTTTGCTGTTAGAGAGTCTGTTCAAGAGTCTTTGGGCTTCAGTCCGTTTGAATTAGTATTTGGTCATACAGTTAGAGGACCACTTAAACTGTTAAGGGAAAGTTCCTAGACAGTGATCTGGACTCATGTAGTCTCTTACAATATGTGTCGGACTTTCGCACCAGGTTGACTAAAGCACGTGATTTGGCCATGTCAAATTTAAAGTCATCACAAAAAATATGAAAATAACCTATGATAAACATGCCGTTAAACGAAGTTTCAAACCTGGTGAGAAGGTACTGGCTTTGCTACCTATTCCTGGTAGTCCACTTAAGGCTAGATATTATGGTCCTTATGTCATTGAAAAGAAATTAAGTGACCTCAAGTATGTAATTCAGACTCTTGACAGGCGTAAACACAATCAGTTGTGTCATGTAAATACGTTGAAGTTATACATAGACAGAGATAGCACTAACAGTACTGTACAACCTGTAAGTGTAGTTAGTTCTGACCCTGATAGTGATGAAACTCGTGAAGATCCAATGACAGCGGCGAGATTACAGAACTCTGACATTCTACATAATTTGGATTCCAAGTTGTGTCATCTCGAACCTGCTCGCCAGGAAGAACTTAGAACACTGCTCAGTCAATACGAACATTTGTTTCCTGATATTCCCACTCGGACTGATAAAATTTCACATGACGTCGATGTTGGAGATTCTAATCCAGTGAAACAGCACCCATATCGTTTGAATCTCTTTAAACAAAACTACCTGAAAAAAGAAATTCAGTATTTATTGGACAATGACTTCATTGAGCCAAGTAATAGTAACTGGAGTTCACCTTGTATCCTGGTTCCAAAGCCAGATGGCAGTTACAGAATGTGTACGGACTACAGAAAAGTGAACACATTGACCAAAACTGACACATTCCCTATTCCACGAATAGACGAAGTGGGAAGTGCCAAGTTTTTGTCAAAGTTTGATCTTCTGAAAGGATTCTGGCAAGTTCCACTGACAGATCGTGCGAAGGAGATATCAGCATTTGTCACTTCGGAGGGTCTGTTCCAGTACAAAGTCATGCCTTTTGGAATGAAAAATTCTCCTGCCACGTTCCAGCGTCTCATCAACCGTCTTACTTCTGGTTTGGAAGGATGTGAGTCATACATTGATGACGTTATTGTCTACAGCGATACATGGGAAGATCATCTACAGAGAATTCGCGCACTGTTCAATCGGCTGAGTGACGCCAAGCTGACTGTCAACCTTGGAAAGAGTGAATTTGGACATGCACGTGTGACATTCTTGGGTCACATTGTTGGTCAGGGTCAGGTAAAACCTATAGATGCTAAGGTTAGTGCTGTCTCGCTGTTTCCAAGACCAACATGTAAGAGACAACTGATGCGTTTTTGGGGTATGGCTGGTTACTACAGGAAATTTTGTCCAAATTTTTCAGATATTTCTGAGCCTTTAACTCAACTCTTAAGAAAGAGGGTAACTTTTGTTTGGACCGATAAATGTGAATCAGCTTTTGAGAACCTGAAAGCCATCCTCAAGAGTGCGCCAGTTCTTTCAGCACCAGATTTTAATTCACCTTTTAAACTGGCTGTAGATGCTAGTGATGTTGCTGCTGGTGCCGTTCTGTTACAAGAAGATAAGAATGGGGTAGATTACCCTATTTGCTATTTTTCACGCAAATTTGACAAACATCAGAGAAATTATTCTACAATTGAGAAAGAACGTTTGGCAATGATATTAGCTTTACAACATTTTGATGTTTATGTTACTTCTTCATCGTTGCCAATTACTGTATTTAGTGATCACAATCCTCTTGTTTTTATAAGTAAGATGAAGAACAAGAATCAAAGATTGTTGAGATGGAGTTTGGTGTTGCAAGAGTACAATATTGAAATTAGACATATTAAGGGTAAGGATAATTTGATTGCTGATTGTTTGTCTCGCATATAATGTACATATGTTTGGCAACGTTATGATGTTATAAGAATTTTGTCTTCCAACAATGTTTTGAATTGCTAAAAAAGTTCCAAGTTTGAAACTTTTTTTTAAGAGGGGGAGTGTCACGGTGTTGTTGTTGTTACGCTGTGTTGTTGTTGTTGCACCATATTGTTGTTGTGCGCCATGGATATTTCTAGAAATCGTGACCTAGTCAGTTACAAGTAAATATGTTGTCATAGCATTGTAATATCTATCGAAGTTTCTGGAGTAATAGTTGACTTGAGTTTGATTGGTTTGTGAGACCAATGGAAATTTCCAGACTTGTGTCTAGGTCGTTCACTGCGTAGTTACGGTCGTTGCCGGGGAAACGGAAGTTTCCAGAGCTGCTTGATAGACTATAAATATTGTGACATTCGGCGATCGGGGAGAGATTTTCAAACTGGTATTCGGGTGCATTAGAGTCATACCTTTGATACGGATTACTGGACTGGTTTCCTGTGAACGGACTTGGCTGCCTTTGGATATACATCCATCCACAAGCGACGAACATTGCAGGACATACTGTGATCTCAGAGCAGTGTTAAATTGCGGACTTGAAACACGGACTTGGAAGTTATATGTGCACGTCAGCACAGACGTTTAAGGATACACTGGTATAGCATTGAACAGTAAGACTGTACTGAGGACATTTTTTAGTTGTATTAGCCTTACTTAATTTGTATTTGATTTTAGTGTTGTTAATAAATATTTATAATTGTTAATCCTTGACTTCACAAACGTTTTCTGTTGCGTTCGTGCTGGTATTATATATGACGTAACACACGCTTTATCAACCCAGATAAATTGATTTAAACAAAAAACGTATCTTACAAAAAACAGGAATACATCATACAAGCAAGTAAAACAATAGCATATAAATGTGGCGGAAGCATTGGGTGTACCTGTCCACAAGTCATATAATCCCGTGAATTGATATTCCGATTATATCGCCCCCATGCAGGTAATACACCTGAAGAACAAGTGTAATTTGATTTTTCAACAATACACTTTATCACGATAACGAACATGACACATTTTCATAACATTATTTCCTCTATGACAGTTTTCCTCGTAAATGTCAGATCTACTTGCTCTACTTCTACATCCCACATCTTCCATTGTGCCATTATTGCGTGTGATATTCAAACATTCAAAGTCCTTTGTTGTATATTTCAGATTCCAATGAATCTATACCGGAAGCACCCCAGGGACGAGTGTACAGCTATAATTCCTATACCGGTAAATACAATACACCAACAGAACGATACAAATCTTGATAATAAGTAGAGCACCCTATTGTTACTCAAAGAAAGGACAATCGTATAACATGTTTCTTGGAATATGATGGATTTGATGTCCGATTAATAATATAAAAAATGGCGAAGACACCCCAATTTCGATCACCCCGAAATCTTTTCTTATCCGTAGAGCTATAGGGAGCTGAAACTTACCACGCTCTAGCCTTTGGTCAAACTCCGCTAGTATTTTTTTATAAAACTAAGATGGCCGTTATGATGACGTCCTAGTGACATTAACAAAAAAAAATGTGACTCACACAGCGCTCATTTGGGAATCCAAAATGACTGTGGTTATAAGATGTATTTTTTGCCATCATCTGGAGATGTGTCTGAGAGAGAGAAAGAGAGAGAGAGAGAGAGAGAGAGAGAGAGTTAAGATTTAACGTCACGTTCAGCAATATTTCAGCTATATAGCGACGATCAAACAAAATTCTAAATATTCAAGTTAATAACTTAGTAATCCAACACATTAAAACATGTGAATGTAGCCACCAGCATACAGTTCACACCGTGTTTAGCTTTCCGATGGCTATTGCTGGAGGTGTAACCAATGTTATACGGTCATAACTGGTTACGGTAATGTGATATTGCCAATAATAGGTTTCCGAATGCAACCTTTTCAAAATCCATGAAGGCGACTATAGCGACTTAATAAAGAAAAATGACAACAGCAAGATCATTTGACTACATACATTTTAGGATCAGTCAGCCTATTTGCCAAAAGTTCGCAAATTTACACAAGAAGTTCGTACAATTAGGCTTCAGATGGAGGCAGTCTTATACTTTGATAGGGCGACTATTACAAGATAGCTGTGTTACCACAATCTGAAAGGTAGGCATCGAATATGTAGATGCCAACTCCCCACAGCGCACACTCCATTACACTTCACTTTGACACAGACGGCGATAGCAGGATTTAACCCCTATGATCGGACTTTGGCGTGACCAGGTTACATCCATGATTGTCAACCTGGATACAATACTTTAAACATAGATGTTATGTATAATGGATTAATGTGTTAAAACAACTTCTTTGTTTCTCAGTCAAGAGAGCTATTGGCAAAACTAAAAAATAGCAAATATTTGCACAGCGCATAACGGACATGTCGAATTTTGTCTTTGTCACTTCCGGCACTGTGCAGCGTGGGAGGATATACAATGTATTTTTCAACATATTTAACCGAGCCTATGGCGACACCAGCTCATACTCTGGCCCTTACAATTCGGATGTAGTCTCGGGAACCTTTTTCAGAATTAGTTTTAGTAATGAGATATGACCTTACATGCGACACGCAGGTCTATCAGAGGCTCTTCTACATCTTCTCCTTCTTCTTTGCTCTTGTGTTTTTTTTAAATATGCATGCGCTAAGGCAGTGTGATCTCTGCCACATTTTTCAACCTCCGATCTCACATGAAGACCTGTATTGAGGCACTTTGAAATTCATTTGCAACGCCTCGGAGATATTCAGTGGAATGAATTATTGCTTCGTTGATTTCCGTTCAGACAGGCTGGTGAATTGTCGTTTTTTTCTTACGTCAGAACATAGGAAACTGTTTCCATCTACCGTTCAACCGCTTAGAAGCTAACGATCGACAACTCAGTCAGCGTCTCCGGCTATAATCAGTCTCACTGAACAGCATGTATATAAGTGAAAGGTTCCTTGAATTGTGTATATATCAAGGACGACAAACCGCAGCCTTGTCAGTGGCTCAACTAAGTTACACATATTTCATAAAGGACTGTCTTAATCTCAATCTTAGTAGATAATTTACAAATTGGTAATAAGTAGACAAGTGATGCACAAATTATGTTTACTCGGGCATCCATATGCTGATGATATCCCTCTTACTGTCTCAGGACTTGTATTGTTGTAAGGGTGTAACAAATCCAGGACCCGTCTAGATTCCGAGCAATGTCTGCAAACGGCGTGTGGCTAAAAATCACAAAGCCATAGAATGTGACCTGTGCAAAACTCTGGGAAACATCAAATGCAATGGAGTATCACGTGAGCAATATGCAGCATATCAAGGGATGTCCGATTCTACTGGCTGTGTATACCCTGTAGTCATCTCCTTCAGGAATTTCCCTTCGCTGATAGCAGCCCTGTTTTCTTGAGACAATCTTATCCATATACTGATGAACTACCGTTTGCTAACGCCAGCCATTTATCATTCAAATCTGACAGTAAACTAGATATTGCGAATATATCTACACTCAGTAGTGACACAGGCAATGACGACACGGTTACATTTCAGGAATTAAGAGCCATTCGGCAAAAATGTCCATCAAATTTTATAACTGACCATTTGAACGTAAACAGTGTAAGAAATAAGTTCTATGAACTGAAAACTATACTATGCGACCACCTCATCGATCATCTGGTGATATTGGAGTCTAAATTAGATGAATCTTTTAACAAGACACAGTTTGAGATCAATGGTTATAAAATCTATATAAAACATCGTAGTTCAAATGGGGATGGTCTTATGATATATATGGTGTTCTATTTGTGCCAAATTTCCGTCGCCTTTTCAAAACGCGACGTCGCCTTTTGAAACGCGACGTCGCGTTTTTAAAACACGACGTCGCCTTTTAAAACGCGACGTCGCGTTTCTTTCCTATGGTTTTGCATTGTAAAACTCGACACAACGGAACTCGACGTCGCGTTTTCAAAAGGCGACGTCGTGTTTCACCCACGCACGTCTTGTTTGGCAATGTTAAAAGATAGGAAAGAAACGCGACGTCGTGTTTTTTAAAAGGCGACGTCGCGTTTTCAAAAGGCGACGTCGCCTTTCAAAACGCGTCGCCTTTTGAAACGCGACGTCGCCTTTCGAAACGCGACGTCGCCTTTTGAAACCCGACGTCGTGTTTTGATAGTAGAACTGCGCATGTCTAGGAATCATTTATTTTCAAGAAATTGTGTTGTGACTATAGATACAATGCTTTAGTTAGACAAGACAAATGGCATACATGTAGATATATGTAGAAGACTGTGTAAATGAAATGTGTGGTAGGAAACTATGGTGTTCTATTTGTGCCAAGTTTCCGTCGCCTTTTCAAAACGCGACGTCGCCTTTTGAAACGCGACGTCGCCTTTTGAAACGCGACGTCGTGTTTCGAAACGCGACGTCGCGTTTTTAAAACACGACGTCGCCTTTTAAAACGCGACGTCGCCTTTAAAACGCGACGTCGCGTTTCTTTCCTATGTTTTTGCATTGTAAAACTCGACACAACGGAACTCGACGTCGCGTTTTCAAAAGGCGACGTCATGTTTCACCCACGTCTTGTTTGGCAATGTTAAAAGATAGGAAAGAAACGCGACGTCGCGTTTTAAAACGCGACGTCGTGTTTTTTAAAAGGCGACGTCGCGTTTTCAAAAGGCGACGTCGCGTTTTCAAAAGGCGACGTCGCGTTTCGAAACGCGACGTCGCCTTTTGAAACGCGACGTCGCCTTTCGAAACGCGACGTCGCCTTTCGAAACGCGACGTCGCCTTTCGAAACGCGACGTCGCCTTTTGAAACGCGACGTCGTGTTTTGATAGTAGAACTGCGCATGTCTAGGGATCATTTATTTTCAAGAAATTGTGTTGTGACTATAGATACAATGCTTTAGTTAGACAAGACAAATGACATACATGTAGATATATGTAGAAGACTGTGTAAATTAAATGTGTGGTAGGAAACTTCGCTGTGCTTATATCCGTCTCAGAAATTAGGTCATGTATATCCATTGAGTATACGCACCCCTCAAGACAAGAACAAGCTGACATTATTAGTGCGCATAATGCATGTATTTAGACAATGTTTCCTCATTAGCTTTCAGTTACTTGTACAGCGACCAACTAATTTTTTTTTCAAGATAATCATCCTGTCCGTCCTCTAAACGTTTGTCAGGCTTTATTATTTTTATATTATTCACATTGTATCATTAATCTTGGGTGTAAAACTCGGCTGGCAGTGTCGTTTATTACTTGACTTTAAATTGCCAATTCACTATGCATTCAGTTATAGCACAATGCACTCATGGACTCACTAAGTGGAAGCTGTGCCGTTAGTGTCACCCATAGAGGACATTTAAATGTTGATTGATTAATTTATTTCAACTGGGTTAAAACGGTCCTCGGTGAAAACAGTTTCTACCTAGACCAACACATTTTCACTTGGCTGTAAATCTTTCACCACCAGGTGTAAAAATGGAAGCTGGATTGATCTGCATGGGTGGAAAACATTCCAGCCAGGTGCTTCTCAGGTTAATGATATTAAAAGTGACTTACCAAGTTGAGTAATACGTTATTGAATTTGAGCTTTGAACCCTTTGTATAGTTATTTATACGCTATGTAGCGGTTTTAAAATAATTGGGCACTATCGCAAAAAAACAAATTCTCTTAGTTCAGATAGGTCAATGCTACCACCACCTATTTTTATCAAAAATAGGAAAATAAGCGTGTAACCATTCCCGGAGACGCCGCCACAAATTTAGGTTCGTTTATTCCAATCTCAGTTAAGAGTTTCTGCCCTTATTGCTTCGCTCTCCTATCAAAGTCTAGTTTCACGATAACGGTGACAACCTTGTAACCCACAGTTTTGCTGATAGAATTGGAACCCCTCTACTATTGTGATTGTCTTATAATTCTCTGAGATGGTCAAGCGGATAGCTTTGGCTCACTAATAACAAATGCTCCCTAAACCTGCACATGCGCAAAGCCGAGACCAAAAGGCGAGTCGCGTTTCCGAAAGGCGATGTCGCGTTTCGGGGCGACGTCGTTTCTGAGGCGACGTCGCGTTTTGAAACGCGACGTCGCTCTGAAAACGCGACGTCGCCTTTTAAAAAACACGACGTCGCGTTTTAAAACGCGACGTCGCGTTTCTTTCCTATCTTTTAACATTGCCAAACAAGACGTGGGTGAAACACGACGTCGCCTTTTGAAAACGCGACGTCGAGTTCCGTTGTGTCGAGTTTTACAATGCAAAAACATAGGAAAGAAACGCGACGTCGCGTTTTAAAAGGCGACATCGTGTTTTCCAAAAGGCGACGTCGTGTTTTAAAAACGCGACGTCGCGTTTCGAAACACGACGTCGCGTTTCAAAAGGCGACGTCGCGTTTTGAAAAGGCGACGGAAACTTGGCACAAATAGAACACCATAGTAATATGTACGGGACTACCTCCCCTCTAAGCATTTATATGACTTCGAAAGTAAAGAGATTGAATCTATTGTTCTCGAGATAACTATTGACAAAGACAAATGGTGCCTAGATGATATGTATAATCCACCGAGGACCAGGAATGATGTCTTTCAGAGAGCCTGCACCAAACTTTTGGATTTAGTTATAATCAGACACGACAACATCATCGTTAACGGCGATCTTAATTATGATCTCTGCAAACCCCATACCGACGGAGCAGCACTGAGGGATATATGTGATATTTTTCTCACCAATCTCAAAAAGACAAGAAACCTGCTTCAAATCCAACATTGGCTCACTTGTGGACGTCATCCTTACCACGCACCCTCGTTCATTTCTTTCTTCGCTTTCATTTAATTGTGGTTTAAGCGATTTTCATCACTTTATTGTAACTGTGAAACGTAGAAAACTATCTAGTCAACAAGCTGACTTGTGCACCTACAGATCAAACAAACACTTTGATGAAGACTCATTCCACGTGAACGAGATATTTGACGATTAATGTCGTCAAATATTGGTTCTATTCCAATATTCTCTCACAGATTTTGGATAGCCATGCAGCTATTAAAAAAAAGAAAGTGAAACCTAATTCAGTACCATTCATGAACAATAAATGGCGCAAGGCTATTCATTATAGAAATATGTTACATAATCGTTATTTGAAATCTGAAATTTAAAACCAGATCAAACTTGGAGGCTTTCCGTAAACAGAGGAATATGTGTACCTCACAGCGTCGTAGTGCAATGAGACAATATGTCAGGCACGAATGCGATGGTGGCCCAAAATCACAATATTTTTACAAAACTGTCAAACCATTTTTATCCAAAAAGAATAATTGTGTAAATACCATTTTCCTTAATGAAAACGACAAACTTGTCGATGACAAACGGGAAGTCTCGGAGATTTTCAATGCATACTACACTGATCTTGCCTCAGAAAAAGGCAACGATGCTGTTCAGTACGATAATGTAAATGATCAACCGACTGTAACGTCTATTGTCGACGCTCATGATCCAAATCTTTCTTTTGATTTTCATTCGGTTACAGGATGTACTAACCAAACTTAAATGTCTACAATCTAAGTAAGCATCTGGTTCTGACATGATTCCTGCAGGCATAGTTAACCCTACCTGGCCTGGGCGATTTGAGGTGTATCACAGCCTGGGGCGGGGGTAAGTGCACCAAAAAATCCAAGATGGCCGCCATGATGACGTCACAGTGACGTCATCTTCTCGGAAGCCATTTTTCGGGCTTTTTTGGGGTCGATTTTTCGAAATTTTCATTTTTCCGATTTTTCTCTCGAAAAAAATCAAATAAAATACAGAATAATTAGTTTTGCATAAATAAAATACTTTTAAAGCCGTTTAGGCAAGGAAAATATGAAGAAATGGAGCGAAAAGATTGAATAACACGATGTTCGAGGATACCACATGGCCGCCATTTTGAATTTATCCATTGGGGTACATGAAAATATGCTCAAAATGACCCCAATAAGATATGCTTAAAAGTCACCAAGTTTCAGCCTCCTCGGTTTTGTCGTTTCGGAGCAGCAAAGAAAAGTTCCACCCCCCCCCTCCCCCCCCGGCCAGGTAGGGTTAAACGAGTGACCAGTCAGCTGGCGCTCAGTCTTACCTTACTTATAAATAGAAGCATGCAGAAAGGATGCTTTCCCGATGACCTCAAATGTGCTAATATGTCACCAGTATTTAAAAAGGAAGATGAACTTTTAAAAAGTAACTACTGACCTCTAAGCATTCTTCTGTGTTTATCCAAGGTTTTTGAGGGAGTACTGGCTGACCAGCTAGGGCGGTTTTCTGAGAATATTTTTTTCTCCGTTTACCTCCGCTTATAGGAAAAAATCACAGCTGCCAGATATTGCTCCTTCGGCTCGTGAAAGACTGGAAGAATGCTCTGGATAGTAACCAACATGTAGCGGCCATACTTATGGACATGTCTAAGGCGTTTGACTGTATATCACATGATATTGTCCTTGCCAAAATGAGGGCTTAAGGCATGTCTGAAAGCTCTGTTCAATATATGAGAAGTTGTCTTTCCAATCGCCATCATTGAGTAAAGCTGAGGGATATTTATAGCTCCTGGCGTAATATCAGTAAAGGGGTATCTTTATATATTTATGAACGATATCTTCAAAGTATGTAGCCTGGAAGAATTGAAATGTTCATGAATTTTGTAATTTTGCTGATGACAACACCCTGTACTCATCTGATTGTGATCTTACTGTCCTCAAGACAAGATTGCAAGCTAAAGCTGAACACATGATAAACCATTTTCATGTTAATTATACGCTTGCTAATGCGAGCAAATTTCAAGGCATTGTTCTTGATCCCAAGGGTACAAACGAAAAACATACTTTCATTTTTCAAGGTACAAATATAGAATCAGGAGATAGTGTTAAACTGCTAGGCATCCACATCGATAGTAGATTAAATTACAATAAGTTTGTGGATGGTCTTATATGAAAGTTGGATGCTATATTAATGCCCTCAAACGGCCAGGACCATATCTTGACCTAGCGAATAGACTAGCTATCTTTTAGATCATTCATACTGTGTAATTTTTAATTACTGTCCATTAGTCTGGCATTCCTGTAGTACCACTAGTGCCCAAAAACTAGAGAAAATTACAAGAACGCGCCTCGCGCTTTGTTTACCAGGATAATGTTAGCGATTACCATCATCTGCTGAAGAGGGCCGGTCAGTAGTAGTATAAAGACGGAAAACCTCCCCTTTCACCCGGATGTAACTATGACGTCACAACTTCCGATGGTGGCGCCATCTGTACACTCTGGATGCAAGGGAGACAACTCGGACAGAACAAGGCATGTACTGACATGTTATGGATTGCATTAGCCTTGGCTGTGTGCCAAGTGTTGACCGCTATAATTCGGTTAACCTTTCACCTTTGTATTCTTCCGCGGTGATGCGGTCATGTCCGGCGGTGATGCGGTCGCCTCCGCGGAGAAAAAGTAGTCCCAGAAATCAAATACGCTGCATGGTCCGATGGGGTCGAGTGAGGTATCATTGTGAAGCTTATGTGAGTGGGCATCGGTTGGGCTGGGAGTGGGGTTGAAATAGCGTCATTCTGCGCATGCGCGGTGGACCAAGTGTATGGAAATAGACGTTTTGGAGCTAGGGGAGCCACTAATGGTCCGATGGGGTCGAGTGTGGTATCAATATGAAGCATTCGTAAAGGGGCATCTGATGGGCTGGGTGTGGGGTTGAAATATCGGTATTCTGCGCATGCGCGGTGGACCAAGGGTATGGAAATAGGCGTTTTCGGGTCTTTGTGGGTCACTGGTGGTCCTATGGAGTCGAGTGAGGTATCAATGGGAAGCATACATGAGGGGGCATCCGACGGGTGGGTGTGGGGTTGGAATATCGGCATTCTGCGCATGCGCAGACAGGGAATTGTGGGAAAAGGGTATGGAGATAGACGTTTTCGGGTCTTTGTGGGCCACTGGTGGTCCTATGGAGTCGAGTGAGGTATCAATGGGAAGCATACATGAGGGGGCATCCGACGGGTGGGTGTGGGGTTGGAATATCGGCATTCTGCGCATGCGCAGACAGGGAATTTTGGGAAAAGGGTATGGAAATAGACGTTTTGGGATCGAGGGGAGTCCCTATTGGGCCGATGAAGTCGAGTGAGGTATCACTGTGAAGCACACATGAGGGGGCATCCGCCTGGACTAGTGTCTCGACCATTTTCGACATTCTACGCATGCGCAGACAGCGAATTGTGAGCAACGCCCGCCAACGCCAAGCTCAACGCTTCAACGCCCTGGTGAAGTAGCCCAAAAGCTCTGATTTTCATGGAATTGTCACTAATTCATTGGAAATGCAGTGACGCCCGTCAACGTCCGCCTTAACGCCCTAGCATAACGCCTTGACGCCATGATATAGACAGATGAGAGAACAACAACAACAACAAGCATGAGAGAACAACAACAACGAGTTTCTTTTTCATATAGTTTATTTTTCCCTCCATCATAACATACCCACGCTGGGGGAGCCGCGTTGGGTATGTTTACAATTCAAGAAGTCTCTTGTCCAATCAGAGACCGCCATTTGGTCCTGCTATATTCGTTCTTGCCCGTTAGATGTATTCTCGGCTGTCCAATCAGAAATCGCCGTTTTAGAAATTTTCATCTTTGCTCGGTGTGACCTAATATGATTGTTATTCATTCATTCATCTGTCTGTACATCTGTTGCAAGTCTCTCTTTCGAGATAATCGCGGCCATATTTTTCCATACAAGGAAAAAACGGCCTTTGGTGGCAAGCTCTCACTTCGCCCACTGGAAAAGCTTTCTAATCGCATTTTCCAGGGCCTCGGTGGGTGGTAACCCCATATCCTCTTCCAAGTGACGCTTGGTCTTCATGATGGACCTGTGCGTGGGGTCGCCTGTCATTTCAAGCGGTAGTAAGGTATACTGTTCATAGATCGCCATAGCTGTTTTCCTGATGCGGGGTCGCATTTCGGTGTACGCCTGTTGTAAGTTATCCTGTCCCCCGTTCTCGATCGCTTCAGCGTGAGTATTGATAGCTGCTGTCACAACACGATCCCAGAAGGTGGGTCCTGCCTCACTTTCCTGGGATGTAGGCTGACTATCTGAGGTCAAGCTCTCCATATCGGTAGATAGACTGTCATCAATCTTGGATTCGGTATCAGCCGATGCACTCTCATCAATCTCTGTATCAGCATCTGCCTCAACGGGCTCCTCGGAGTCTGGATGGAAAGTCTTCTGGTGTCGCATCATATCGTAATGTCTGGTGAACGTGCGTTCGCACTCAAAGCAAGTATAAGCCATGTCGACGGTTGAACGTCGACTGAGCGTGTTTTAGCAATACACTTGCTTTTATAGACGCCCGTCAATGCTTAGCTTAACGCTTCAACGCCCTGGTGAATTAGGTCAGAAGCTGTAATTTTACTAGACACCATTACATCGAAATGCAGTGACACCCATCAACGCCCGTTGTTACGCTTTAACGCCCATCTCAACGCCATAACGTCCGTCTCAACGCCCGTCTCCACACCTGTCACAACGCGTTATGCAATCACTGGACGTTGATGTTGGAGGTTGAAGAAGATAATTTCCCGTCTCCAGCTGGGTCTCCATAAAGGTTTGAAATGCCTCATGCAGGGCCAGCAGATTCTGGGCACGGGTAGTTGTGTTGGTACCCTCATTGGATATTATCTGTTTCTTATGCAGCAGAAGACATACGCGTGTCACCCATTGGATGTCATCTATGAGCGTGGTAAGATGTGAAGGCATGCGTTGGTCATTGATTCCACCTTGAGCTGTATCAATAATAGCATCGACATTGGCTTGACGTAAGGCTTCGGCTAGAATATCCTCGTTGTCGGGTTCAAGCAAGTTGGACTCTGCAGTGCTCATGGTGAAATGAGGGGACTGGCGCCATGTGGTCTATTTATAGTGAGACGCTTTTGGTCTTAATGATGCGTTCGAACAAATGTTTCTTTTGTGCTATTGCGGTGACATACGCCGCTTTCCAGTTCATGCCCGAGGTTTTCAACATCGACGCTGTTCATTCGATTTCCATATGGACTGGGTCCTTGTCCAACAATTTCATATGGGTCAAGAGGTCGCCATACTGCTGACGTAAAGCCCGTCGTAGTCTGGATGCCAAAGTATTATGGGCTAACATTGCAGCGTCCTCTTTCGAATACCCTTTCCGGTGAAACTTGTTTCCTGTGGCCTCCATCATCTCCCCCAGCTCGGCGTCCATTCTTTCTTTGAACAAATCCTTCCATAGCCTCGAGTTCACATTATGTTCATTCCCTTGTACGGGCACGAGTGGGTCCTTCACGGTTGGGTAGTATTCGGGGACTAATGGTATGAAGGGGACACGCTGTACGGGAGCGGGTTGCTGTTTTTTTCAGGAGTGGACTCGGTGGATAGTGTAGGGGCTGTGGTGATTTCTCGCCGGGTAACAGGTGGGTCGTCAGCCGTCGATCTTCCGGGGTATGGGCTTTTAAATCTACGAACAGTTAGCCGTACGGACGACTTGTCGCTCCTTGAAACGCCTGCATGAAATGGTCGATGTTCTGAGGATAAATTCGACTACCAAACACACGGATCTGTGCTCTGTCAATGGGATTGGAGAACAACACAAAGTATTGGCAGTTCAAGGCAATATCTCTGGACGCCTTCCTTTGAGGAAAGAGATTCTGAGTCAAATAGATGACGGACAGATTGCGATGATGGGACCCTTTGGTGAATAGGTCGGCGATTTTCGAATTGTCCTTGGCCGCACTCATCAGATCATCGAGCACTACCACGTTGGTCTGCTCGGAATCGAAGTAATAGGGTTCGTCTATGTCGTGAGGAATTCCTGGGACAAAGCTCACATTCTGTAGTCGCGTAGTTTCGTAGGCGGGCTGCCATTGGCTATAACACCAAACAACACGTGTCGGAGCTGGGGTTGCCACACCTCCCTCTAAGAACTTCATCACCCAGGACGTCTTTCCACACCCCGTGGGGCCGCTCACCGTCATCGTATAGGGATGTTCTACGCCACTTGGTGGACCTATAGCGGGACTTGGTGGTGTCTCTTGTCCATGCGTTAGACGCATATGTCTGAGCATATTGTCGCGACGAGAGAGTGTCTTTTGACAGAACGGACATGTACGCGACATGGTACCCGGTGAAAGGATGGATACAGACTGAGGATAATGGTGTACAAACGACCTTATATGACCACTCACTCACTCACTCACCGTCGTTAATGCATCCATGCGTTAAGACGGGCGTTGGGCACGCCTCACGGGCGTTGTGCACGCCTCACTCACTCACTCACTCACTCACTCACTCACTCACTCTCACTCACTCACTCACTCACTCACTCACTCACTCACTCTCACTCACTCACTCACTTACTCACTCACTCACACACACTCACTCACACTCACTCACTCACTCACTCACTCACACTCACTCACTCACTCACTCACTCGCGCGCATACCCTCACACTCACAGGTAACTCTACCAGGTAGTTGGATGGCAAAATAGGCCGTTATCTACTCCAAATCCACTCCATCGCACCTCCGAAACTCCCGCTTTCGCTACTACTCACTGATGACGTCACCAGTGACGTCACAGGTGACGTAGACATCCCTTCAAGTCGTGGTCTACACCCTAAGAGTTACAAAATAACACTTCCCTAGACACATTCTGACCAATAGTGGTGCATATCGGCCTCAAAATGTCTATTTCCATACTACGGCCTGCCTGCGCATGCGCAGAATGACGATATTCCCAACACCCATCCACCCAGGCGGATGCGCCTTCACGAATGCTTCACATGGATACCTCATGCGACTCCATAGGACCCATAGTGGCCCATGTCAACCCCAAAACGTCTACCTCCATACCCTTTTCCCACAATTCCCTGTCTGCGCATGCGCAGAATGCCGATATTCCAACCCCATCCGTCGGATGCCCCCTCATGTATGCTTCCCATTGATACCTCACTCGACTCCATAGGACCACCAGTGGCCCATATAGACCCGAAAACGTCTATTTCCATACCCTTGGTCCACCGCGCATGCGCAGAATGCCGATATTTCAACCCCACACCCAGCCCATGAGATTGCCCTTTACAAATGCTTCATATTGATACCTCACTCGACCCCATCGGACCATTAGTGGCTTTACTAGCTCCAAAACGTCTATTTCCATACCCTTGGTCCACCGCGCATGCGCAGAATGACGCTATTTCAACCCCACTTCCAGCCCAACCGATGCCCACTCACATAAGCTTCACAATGATACCTCACTCGACCCCATCGGACCATGCAGCGTATTTGAATTCTGGGGACTACTTTTTCTCCGCAGAGGCGACCGCATCACCGCCAGACATGACCGCATCACCGCGGAAGAATACAAAGGTGAAAGGTTAACCGAACTATAGTGGTCAACACTTGGCACACAGCCAAGGCTAATGCAATCCATAACATGTCAGTACATGCCTTGTTCTGTCCGAGTTGTCTCCCTTGCATCCAGAGTGTACAGATGGCGCCACCATCGGAAGTTGTGACGTCATAGTTACATCCGGGTGAAAGGGGAGGTTTTCCTTCTTTATACTACTACTCCGGTCTTTCTAAACTGCATGTACAGCACCTTAGACTTCTGGCAACAGAGGTTTACAAAATATTACACTGTGAAGGCCCTGCATGTGATAGGGACCTGTTTCAAATTAAAAACAACATTTATCAGCTACAATTGTAAGAAACGCGACGAATGTTCACGTACCCAGATGTAGGACAACGAGATTCAGGCTTAATTCTATCAAGTACTCTAGAGCCACTCTATGGAACTCACTAGATCCATCCATAAGAGGAGCACTGGCACTGAAGGAATTCAATAATACATCTGATGACAAGGTCACCGATACATTTTTATTTTATTTTTATACGGCTGATTTTGTGTATATTATCTCTATTTTACAATATTTTAATGAGGTCTTATTGTTCTGTCGGTGAATAGCTCATATTTAGAGCTAATGTTCTCTGTATGTAAACACGTCCGACTTTGAATAAAATTTATCTTATCTTATCTTATTAATGAATAAAACTTGGTATCGGATTATAGATCATGTATCATAACAACAAACACAACAATTACGTTTCAGAAATAAGGGGACCACTCACGAACTTTTGACGAATTATATTATTTAACTTTCAGAACTGACAATTTCGTTAGCTTAGCCCCACAGCAATTCGTACATATGTTCGGAGAGGAAGAATAGTTTAGTCGTCTGTTGGAATCGGAACCACGACCCTCCAATCCGTGGAGCTGCACTTGCTGTCTTAGCTATGCCGGTGTGGAGGTTAAGAAAATCCGGTGGCTAAGAGTGTCCGGGTCCTATCTCCCAACCCAGCTCGGACACATTTCTTTACAGTGGGGACAAGTGTCCGTCCTTGGTTGCAACACAGAAAAGGGAATGAAAAGAGACTCCAATCACAAGGACATTCTTATCCCCCACACCGGCCCATTGGAGATAATTACAACTGACTTCATGCGCAAATGGTTTCATAACACAGAAATATCAATTTATGATTTAACCTTCAAGAAAGAAAAAGAATGGTTTAACGGTCAACGAGAATCGAACCCTCGATTTCTCCAATCCAGTTTTTCTTACCATGTGAACTATGTCGGTTCGTAATACTTACGCGAATCATCACAATGAATTATAATTGGTATTGCAATGTGCGCATTGACATGACAATTTGATATAGAATTGTTTAATTGTTACAGCGCAGATTTCTCATCTAGTATGTTATCTACGTCTGTTAGAAAACGAGTTAGATAATTCTGTGGACGAACAATTCATCAGACCACCGAAACTCTCGGTGCGTTCGTATGAACCTCCGAACAGGCTTTCGTCGAATAGCAAGTCTGTCACAGGCTTAAATTTGAATATTGGAAAGTGTCATTATTCTTCTCGGACAGTTCGATAAAGCTTTCATTCCCTTTCCATAGTTTCACAGATCTGGACCTGATACTAAATTCGATGAAAGTTACATTTGAAGAAAATATAATTTTCGATTTTATGCGGCAAGGTAAGCGAGAAGGAAGATTGAAGAACGCAGATTTTATCACTATGAACTGCAAAACTCAATGGGTCGTCATTATGATCATCGAAGGCTGCTGGGCGATTTTTCGTATAGTATTTTTTGCCTGTCTGCATGTCCTTGCTGATATCTCCGAAAGTACGTGACGGATTTACATCATATTTGGCAAATATATTCGGTGCAGTTACAGGACTATAAGGAACCGTCTCCAAAATTCGTTCGGTTTTTCGTCGAGAAATCTGTATTTTTTTCTCGATATCGAGATTTTCAAAGGTGAGAGGGAATGGAGAATTTTTTTCAGAAAACTCGAAAGATTCGCGAAGTCGGTTTTCTTTCGTTATTTTGATCGGTTTTTATTCGAGAGAAATTTCTCGAATGAAAAACGATATCGAGAATCAGTCGAGAAACTTTCGAGAATTTTCCCAGTCGACAAAAAAAAAACGATTAAAAACCGATGGAAGTAGTGCCGCAGTTGACTTCGCCTAGCCTGGTACCCTAACTTACTATCACATTGCTTACCTGTACAAGTACATGTAAGCTAGGGAACCAGGCTACATCGTTCCGCCGCGGGAATCTTTGCCAAGTCGTCAGTTTAGCGAGAACGTTACAGTACAGTTTATAATTATTGTGTCCCAAACAGCCAAGTTGTGTTTGTATGTCTAATTTTTGAAGTAGTTGTGTAGGAAGGGGTCAGTCAGGCAATTCAGTTTACATTGATAGCGTACACGACAACTGTGATTGAAGAAGAAAGAGAAATCGCTATTTGAACAACAACAACAACACGTGACAGCGGAAACTCTCAGTCCAGCACCCATGCAGCTTCCCTCTATGTATTAGCAAGTAAGTATATGCCTACGGAAGAATAAAGAATGACGACGGATACAATTTTGTACAAGTACATTCTGACTGTATTTACGAGCTTTCAGGGAATTACACTGTCCAACCTGAGGTAGAGTGGCATTTTTGTCCCCCGCCGCAACGCGGCCGGGGACTTTAAAATGGTTCTTGCTTCTATGTGTCCGTGCATGCACGGACATGTCCGTGCAAATACTTCGTAAGCAATAACTTCTAAATGCTTCGTCGGATTCCTCCGAAATTTGGCATCTGCATTCTTTGCGACAAGACGTCTCTTGGTATTACGTTTCAGCAAGATCCGCCTGTAGGTGGCGCCACTGGGTCTTGTTCCAATCCTTAGTGCATGTCCGTGCATGTCCGTGCAAATACTTCGTAAGCGATAACTCCTAAATGCTTTGTCGGATTCCTCCGAAATTTGGCATCTGCATTCTTTGCGACAAGATGTCTGTTGGTATTACGTTTCAGCAAGATCCGCCTGTAGGTGGCGCCACTGGGTCTTGTTCCAATCTTTAGTGCATGTTCGTGGATGTTCGTGCAAATGCTTCATAAGCGATAACTCCTAAATGCTTTGTCGGATTCCTCCGAAATTTGGCATCTGCATTCTTTGCGACAAGACGTCTGTTGGTATTACGTTTCAGCAAGATCCGCCTGTAGGTGGCGCCACTGGGTCTTGTTCCAATATTTAGTGCATGTCCGTGCAAATACTGCGTAAGCGATAACTCCTAAATGCTTTGTCGGATTCCTCCGAAATTTGGCATCTGCATTCTTTGCGACAAGACGTCGCTGGTATTACGCTTCAGCAAGATCCGCCTGTAGGTGGCGCCACTGGGTCTTGTTCCAATCTTTAATGCATGTCCGTTCATGTTTGTTCAAATCCTTCGCGAGCGATAACTTTCGAACACTTTGTCGGATTTCTTCGAAATTTGGTAAATGCATTCCCTGCGACAAAACACCGTTGGTGATGCGTTTCAGCAAAATCCACCCAGAGGTGGCGCCACTAGAGTTCATTCCATTATTCCATGCTGCAAGTGATAACTTAGAAACACTTGGTCGAATTTCTTTGAAATATCCTACATATGTACCTTTCTGGGTAACATGAGAAACGTTGCGGCTCATCGGATTCTTCTCAAATTTGGGATGCATTTACCATGCCAGAAGCTGTTGCTTGGGATTGCCTTTCGCTCACTTGCACTCACAGGTGGCGCCACCTGGTGGCAACATCACAAATTCGTTTCCGGGTAATAACTTGAGAACTGACCATCGGATTCTTCTCAAATTTTGTATGAATGTACCGTGACATAAGATGTCGCTTGATAATGCATTTCACTGACTTGCGCCTAGAGGTGGCGTCACCTGGTGTCAAAATCTAAATTTGGTTTTTGGGCAATAACTTGAGGACCCTCATCGGATTCTTCTCAAATTTGGTATGCAGATGTCCCCACGATACCATGTTCCTTGGGATTGTATTTTTCCCGCTTCTGCCTACAGGTGGCGTCTCCTGGTGGAAAAATTTGTTTCCGGGCAATAATTTGGCAACTGCTCATCAGATTATTCTCAAATTTTGTATTCATATGTGACCCGCCCCAAATAACATGAACACCGGTGGGCATCTAGTACCGGCAATAACTTGAGGACCCCTCTTCAGAGTCTCAAAGTTCATATGCCGGTACCATGACATGAGATGTCATTTGGGATTGTGTTTTGCCTGCTTGCACCTACAGGTGGTGACTCCTTGTGGCAAAGTCTAAATTTGGTTTCTGGGCAATAGGTTGAGGATGCCTTCATATTCTTGTCAAATTTAGTTTGCAGATAATATGCCATGAGTTGTCTCTTCGGGTTGCATTTCGGTTACATAATTTTCATGCTACATGGTAAAGAAAATATATTACAGTAGCAATCAACATTCAGTCAGCCATTCGGAGTTGATCTCAAAACCTGGGAAGGTGGAAAGACCCCTCTGCTTCTTACGCCTGTGAAGTAGCTGTTGCCATCCTCATGAATATCTTCTGAAACCAACAGCGCTTATAAATATTGCTGCCATTTTGGCGGGGGACCTAGCATCCTCTGGCTGCTTGTTTTCTTAATACCGGCATTTGAAAATATCGAGAAATATAGCCCACTAAACACTGAATTCATATTGTATACTCATGAAAAATAAAGATTATAAAATATCTTTTCATCGGTAACACAGATGGTGCTTTCGTGTTATATAATAGCATATATGTTCATTCAAGGAATATAATTTTTTTCATTTAGATAGATAGGATTTATTTGCACATTTATGCCGCAGGGCTAAAAGCATTCAATACAGACATATAAGACATTATAAGACCATTTAAGTTATTGACGTTGGTCATTTTTGTCCAAATGTCGTAAATTGTTCGTTGAACCATAGACCAGTCATTCCGTCGTGAAATATCATGTAACGGTATGTGTTTATTCCTCATGATGTGTATGAAGTACGCATTATTCTTTCGCGGAAGATCAGAAAAGTCCGGATAGTAATCATTTATTGTCGGCAAAATTGAACTTCCACTGTAGACTCAACTCTCTTTGTCCTTTCTACACGACTTACTGTTGTAACTTACATTCGTAAAAATGATTTCATTGCTGATCATTTCCTATAAATATCAAAGATAAACTGCCAGCGATAACATGTTGTTCAAATTACCATATTACCGTAAATACTGCTATGGGTCGTACGGGGAAGTCGGATGTTCAACTTCAAGCTAATCCGAACTGATCTGCTTACGTTGAATAATTTAGCAAACTAACACTAACCAATACTAACTATATTCATCTCCTACTTAGTTCTCAAAAATAACAACGGTCAAAATACGTTAGATTTTCATTCTAAAGCGCCGGCAATAGCTCAGTTTTATTCTGACCTATACGTTATAGCGCAATCACGCACAGCGGCGTAAACAGGCCTGATAATTACGTCATTGTATTCATTCGCCTCTCGATGGTTTCGCGATATTCTTTCGACGCTTTCTCGATCACCGATATCGAGAAAATCAAGCGAGAATTTTGAAAACGATTTGGGTTTTTCCATTTTATTTTCTCGACATTCTCTCGATGAATTCCCGATAGGATCGGGATTTCTTCGAGAAAACCAAAGAAAATTCGCGATTGAAGGAAAAACGATAAATGGAGACCGTTCCTAAAAGCCTAGTCAAAAGTCGCTTAGTCAAAATTGGAGCGATATGCAAGAGGTGGGAAAAATTGACGACGTCTGGTGACTGAAAAGCAACCATATGACTATACAGGAAAGCATTTCTCGGTACCTAATATTCATACCCGAGAATACGGTGGATTCGCTCACGTAGCCTTAGTATCTCAGTCGCACTTTTATTGCAGCTGTTCATGTGAATACTATGAAGTATCCACACGGTCCCTCGCACCGGCTTAAGCGGAATTGGATACGTTATATCGGGAGCTGTGATGGCAGATCAGCTCTAACATCTCATCGGATGTTAATGGATGAGCATCGTGGACGTCTGATGGTGTAAACGCCTCAACATGGGGTAAACCTGGTAAATGTAAGAATACCCAGAACACAGAAAAGCCTCGGCTGCCATCTTGGACTGACCTAATTTCCAATAATTCGCTGAAAGAATGGTTGAGCCGATTTTTTTTTTAATTTGGCATTCATGATACTTGGACAAAGAAACAGTAATCGATCAAGACGACTTGGTCCGTCAATTCAATAAAGACGTCACGGTCAAATCATGGGATTTTCAATTAACAAATTTGAACAGGGAAGCGATTAAAGCTTTGAAAACCCGTTAATAAGCAGTGAAACTAGTACGGCTACAATCAAATGTATTATATATTATCGAACCCCACAGTATCAAACATGGGAATGTGACTAACGTCACAGGACCTACGAAGTAGGGTGGTCAAATTTTTATCAAAAGTAGGTTAGCTCAGAACTTGCTGGTAACAATCCCCTAATGCACGTTCATGCCAAAAATCAAGGTTTAATGTCAATGGTTCTCCGTATTTTGCCGGAGAAAGGAATCGGATGGACTCACTGACTGACTCGCTCATTACCGGACAATTTGTCATAAACATTAATACATGGGAGTATTGTTGAGACTATTTTGGTCATCTTATAGATTGTGTAGGGGCCAACTGTGGTGGATATTCGGGCATCTTATGGTGTAGAGGAACCCAAATGTGGTGGCTATTCAGACACATTATGGATGGTAATTTTCATTAAAAGTAGGTCAGCTCAGAACTTGCTGGCAACAGTCCCCTAATGCACGTTCATGCAACACATCGAGGTTCTAATGTCAACGGTTCTCCTTATTTTACCGGAGAAAGGATTCAGATGAACTCACTCATTACCGGACAATTTGCAAATGAGAGCCTATTTCGTAGGAATATTGTGACGCTGGAATTCGAAAGTTACGTCCCTTGGCATAGGAATGCTACCAGATGGCGCTGTATCTCTACAACAAATATAGCTACAGCGTGGATCTGCAGCCGATAAATCCTTTGGGCCAAGACATTTCTGATTATGATAATCTTAAAATTCAGATGCCTAAAAGAACATCTTTTCTTTTCTAACGTCCGTGGATTACTACTCATATGAGGACCACTCCCTCCTATGATCATGATATGTCGATCACTGAATTACTGCCACAGCCGCAGATTTTGACTATAATGTAGTCATTTCTCACTTCTTAAAATCCAAAAATTGCCACTATGGATATAGATGACAAAAATCGCTAAATCGAAATTATTGATCTATATAAATTTTGAGAAATAATTTAGCCTGGTTGCCAACATCGAAACTAGAAAGCCAACAGGTTCCGCATTTGGTGCGTATGCATACTGCTGTCTATCATTCTGTCGTGATCCTTCTCTGCAAGTATTCTGACATGGCATGAACGGAAATGGTGATTATATGGCGTCTAAAGGACGGCGCTTTATTGAATGTTTTGCATGTGTACAGCTTGTGTACGGAATATCACACCTAGATCTTGCGATGGACATATATGACATTAATAATGGTCTTTATCTTCATAGGTTTGTCAATTTAAGAAGGTGAAGAAGGAAACGTCATCAATAAGCATATAGTCAATAGGCTGATGAACCACGTTATGACTATGTTTCGAGAGTGTAGTGTTCAGACCATACGAACAGTGCGTGTTGCACTAAAGGCCAGTCCAGGTAATCGGCAGTATCGTTGATGAAACGTGGGTGCCTTTTACAGGGACTGATAATATCATAATAATAATTAATATTAATTTGTCAAGGTTATTGACAGTGAAATATCGAATTCGCATCCATTTTAGTCCAGTTCCTACCTCATATATCCACTTTTACTTATGGCAACGGATATCTACCTCAAATGCCAATGTTATTATTATGTATATGTTTGACAGTGGGTAGACTTACATTAGCCCTGCTTATTAATGTAGGTTTGCTGTCTTGCCTCAAAGGGCGGCAGCTGAGAAACGGAATGCGTTTCCATCTTCCCTGGTCTTTGGCGTGGACCAGCGTACACACACGCACATACACA